>MU715230.1:9785-27464 GCA_026770625.1 Nicotiana glauca
TGAATATGTGAGTTCTTAACAGGCCAACACTCAGCCCCATACATCATGGCCGGTCTAACCACCGCTTTATAGAACTTACCATGGTATATGCAGTCAAATAAAGGAGTGTAAATATCGGAATGGGAAGGTTTGAATCCAAGGCAGAATAGTAGAGGCAGGTATGGATAGAAGAATTATACAATTAGAGTGCTATATTGTATAGCAAATACCAGTTTTCTTTTGTTTTCCTTTGCTGTTTTTAATTGTATTTTTTAGTGTGGTGATTAATAGTACTCGCTCCGTTCTAATTTATGTGAACATGTTTGACTGGATACGGAGTTCAAGAAAAAAATGAACACTTTTGGAATTTGTGGTCTTAAACAAGTCCAAATGGGGCCAGAGTCTTTGTGTTGTTATAAAAACTTCTCATTAAGGGTAGAGTTATAATTTTAAGCTAAATTGTTACCGAATTTAAAAATGATTCATTCTTTTTTGAACGGACCCAAAAAAAAATAAGTTCACATAAACTAAAATAGAGGGAGTAATATTTTTCTTTTTCGCTAAAAAGAAGTAAAGTAATTCTTTTACTTATTCCTGTGTCTGGCTCTCCGGCTTGTCTTATTGCTTGGAAAAGTACAAAACCCAGAGTAACAATAAAATTAATATAATACACAGACCGAAAAAAAAGAAAAAAGAGAACGAAAGAAATTTATTAAATCAAAGCACTAGCATCTCGTGGCTAGACACACTAATAAGTATATGCAAGTTGGCTATTATGACTATATTTTCTTTTTCAAAGGATAATACTCCCTCCGTATCATATTGTTTGAGATATTTTCCTTTTTAGTTTGTTTCAAAATAAATGACATATTTTTAAATTTGATAATCTTTACTTTTGAGATACTAATATTACCCTCACCATCCCTCCTTCAAAAATATGATACGGACCCACTGAATTTAAGAGTAAATTGTTTGTGATAGTAACTTTATTAGGTTGGGTTGACAAGTCAAATGTTTAAAAAGTGAACCCAACTACATGTAAGATCTTTTCCATGCTTGTTGGCATGTGGCTTTTTCTATTTTGGTTCTTTCATACTTTTTTGGGTAGTTACAATTATTTTCGTGGAAATTAAAATATTGCGATGTGTTTCATTTTTTATCCCAAATTACCAATAAAAACACATTAATTGAAGTTATAAAGTGATATTATTTGACCAAAGTCACTAGATAATCAACCACATATACTGTCGTGATTCAAGACCTATGGTGATGAACACCACCATTAAATTTTCAAAAATCCACAACTGCTTATAAAATGGATTATAGTCTAACTAGACAATAAATAGACAAGCTTTTCACCAAATTAAAAAAGAGACAACTTTTTTGGCACTACAAGAATTGAAGAAATTTCACATACATAAAAATTTGACGCATTGAGCCTTTGAATTGAAGGAAAAGTTTTTTTCACTTAGTTAATGTGGCAGTGACATATGGGCCACATTTGATTTAGTAGTATCTACTTTATCATGATTTTCATTAAAAAGCTAGCATGTTGGCCCTTAAGTGCATACACTGTTAGATATAGTGCTAGTCTTATATATGTTTGGGTAATGTTTTAAATTATATACAGTGAAACGGTAACAAATTTAATTTATTCGTATATTGTAATTTGTTAGACAAGAGGGGTTGCTCTGATGGTAAGCAACCCCTACTTCCAACCAAGAGGTTGTGAGTTCGAGTCTCCCCAAGAGCAAGGTGGGAAGTTCTTGGAGGGAAGGATGTCGGAGATCTATTTGGAAACAGCCTCTCTACCCCAGGGTAGGGGTAAAGTCTGCGTACACACTATCCTCCCCAGACTCCACTAAATGGGATTATACTGGGTTGTTGTTGTTGTTGTTGTATATTGTAACTTGTTATAAAGCGTTATTATTTTTATCATATTTTAATTAATTTTTGCTATATATTACTTTATTTGTCGGTTTATAAAATTTATACTCTTTAGATTATTTACAAATTAAGCGCACATGCAGAATCTGATTTCTCAAAGACGTTCTTGTTAACCAAATACAAAAATGAACAACTTGGAATATGGTTTAGCAAGTAACATTGCTAGTTTCAATTTTTTACTGCAATAGTTAAATATTTCATATTAGAGTTTTTGTCTTTTCAGCTGGCCTTGGTTCCCTTTTAGATTCGCAAAAAGGGTAATTTGTGTGAAATATTACGCTAAACTATTTGGAATACTCTACTAAGTCCCTAAGAACATCTTGTCCGTACCCCATAATTATATTATATTTTTTTTAAAAATAAGATCTTGTAGTGTAGTGTTAAGAACAACTAAAACTAAATTCAATTTAATGATATTTTTAGAAACAACTACGTATATTTTCTACCTTTGATAAATATTATTTTCTAGTATCGCTGCAATTTTCTCTTCCATCCTTTTGCTGATTAGCTATTCATTTTCCTTTTGCTGGCGTAGTTCTTGTTCAATTATAGAGGCTTCTAATTAAATGCTTAAACTAATATAATTTTATTTTTACATTTTCACTTTTTTAATTTATAGTTGCATTGCGCTAATTCTTATGTGTGATATACATCAGATGGGAAGCAAAGTAAGGGAGTAAACCAAGAGGGCATTATCTTCTACAAGAATCTTATCAATGAGCTCCTAGCAAATGGTAAGATATCTCTCATAGTCTTCTTTAATAAACTAGTCTTAGGGTACGCGTTTTGCACGTATGCCTATATCATAAGTATATAATATTTTTTTTAAAATGGGTAATATAATACATGTTTGAGTTATTAAACAAAAATTAATGAAAAAGACCTAAACTCCTAAAAAATATAAATATTGATTCACTTTTGCTAGTTCAATAAATAAAGAATTTTTTTCTTACATATGCATTATTGTAATTTCTTAGGACATATGTGGATATCTTATGAACATTCTTGTTATTTTTGTTACCTAATACGAAAAACAAACAACAAGTTAAACTACAACATATTCAATTTTGATATATTTTTTTATTTTAAACCGTCAATGCTTTTCTTTAACAACAACAATAACAACCCAGTATAATCTCATTTAGTGGAGTATGGGGAGGGTAGTGTGTACGCAGATCTTACCCCTACTTTGAGGTAGAGAGGCTGTTTCCAAATGGACCCCCGACATCCTTCCCTCCAAGAACTTCCCACCTTGCTCTTAGGGAGACTCGAACTCACAACCTCTCGGTTGGAAGTGGGGGTTGCTTACCATCAGAGCAACCCCTTTTGTGAAAATAAATTTATGTACCTTAAGAGTTTTATCAATTTAAAAAATAATTTATATTTATATGATGATTTTAAAAAAGAAATAAATTGATTTATTTTGATAATTACTCCCTCCTTTTAGTTTATGTGAATCTTTTCACTTTTTAACAGTTTTGATTAATATTTGAAGCTGAATTGGATAGATTAATTCGATATTTTAAAGTTTTAATTTAGATATTCAAAAACTATACGATAAGTACTATTAAGCTGCAATATTTTCATGTCAATATGATGGAAAAAATATTTAAATTTTTTTGTCAAAGTTTATATAATTTGAATCTCGAAAAACTAAAAGGTATTATATAATTTGAAACCGAGGGAGTAATTAATTCAAAGACTTATTTATTTGTCCTTAATATTAGAATAATTATTTTATTTTATTTTTTCGCGTTTAATTAGTACTTTTATAATAATATAAAAAATATCATAACTTTTGAATTCCTTTCCTACTCGAATAATATATTTTTTTTATTGGTTTTTTTGTATAATATTTGAAATTTACATTAGTTCGTTGTACGTGTATCCTATCTTGATGAATAAATCCTTATATTAAACATTATAATTGAGTTATGAAATAAAAATTTAAGCACTTTAAATTGAAGAATTTTGATTATGCTTCCTTTTTAGTTTCAGTAAAAACACATAGCCTTTAAAAATTTACGGGCTTTTCTGGGAAAAAACTTCAGTGGTTATTTTTGATTTATAGTGGTAATTTTTTTTCTTTTACCTTTTTTGAGTATCCATTTGTAACTCTGTTTGCTCTAAGTTTTTCTATCTCGCTTCATTCTCATCTTTATCTTTTTCATATTATTTTATGGATAAGATGACTGAAAAAATAGTCTTTTTTAATTATTGTAAAAGAAACCTGCACGATTATGATGTACCTCAAACAGTTGAGATTGCATTATCTGTAATATTAGTTTCCTGCTTTTGAGTTAGTTGTGTTGCTAAAATTAATCGTTATATTTTTTTTATGAAGACCAAAAGACCCCTAACCGTAAAATGAGTTCTTAGTGGTTAAAAAAAAAAAGGTGTCCTTAGTGTAAAGAGGCTTTTCAGTTAAACTTTTACAAAGGTTACTTTTTTTTTAAGGAAGGATTTCTGCAAAATATTTAATATTAGGATTTTGTGTACATGCTTCAAATAAGGAAGAATTTAATGTAGTTTATTTAAAATTCTTAAATATTAGGAAGTAAACTTAAAATGATGATTTTGTCTAATATAAAATTTATTTTTAAGGGGAAAAAAGACGAATGATATTTCGCTAAGGGTCTGTGCTTTTAAAATCGTATAGATACATATAGATATAGATAATTCTATTTCCATTGAATAAGTTGGATTTTTTTTTTGTTCTGACCTTCAGGAATACAGCCTTTGGTCACACTCTTCCATTGGGATACACCGCAAGCCCTTGAAGATGAGTATCTTGGCTTTTTAAGCCCTCATATTGTGTAAGTGAATCTCACCTACATTACTAAGACTATGCTTGGAACAATTAATTATTATTTTTATGTGTATTTCTAATTTCTGATAAAAATGAAATTATCAGATTCAGAAATGGTATTATCAGTACTAAAATCTTACGAACCGTACCTCTTTGTTAGTACGACTTTTTAACCTTTTTGAATTCTCAAAATTGCTAAAAGTTGTAAGAGAAAAATATTATACCTAAAATTTGATATGAGCTCTCCCTAAGTAGATTATAAAATATCGGCTACCAAAAGCCAATTCTAAGTTGTTTAGAATGAACCATCTAAATATATGGGCCAAATCCACAAGACTCAATGGATCTGTAGTTGCAAATGAGGTAGGTCAACTCTGAAAAGGATTTACTTATTTTCTTCACAGCTCTCCTTACATTTTGTACACTTTAGCTTAATTCAGTTAGTAAAGAAACTTCAAATGTAACAGTCATGACTTCTGGTGCTAAGATCTTTCGGGAAGAGTTCTAGAAAATTTTAAGCAAGGACCAGAGTCTCAACACAATTGTGAGATAGAATGGAAATCATCGTACGGTGAATTTAATGACTGTGTTATGAAACAATAAAAGAAGAAGAAGAGTATTGCATAGCAAAGTAGAGAGAGAGGGGGAATTCTTATTGATATGAGATGAATCACGATGAAATAGAATCCTCTATTTATAGGGAGAGGTTGACTTAGCCACCAAATAATAAACCCTAGAATCTCTCTAAATATAGACATTCACCATAAATAAAATTCAATTTATAACACTCCCCCTTGAATGTCTATTCAACAGATAATGTGCCTCGATAAAACCTTGACTAAAATAAAACGCAGTGGGAAAAAAAATTCTAGAAAAGAAAAACAGTTCACATGTTTAAAAATGCGCCTTTTGGTTGCCTCGTTAAAAACCTTGCAAGAGAAATCCAGTGGGACAAAACCTTGTAAGGGAAAAAAGAGTGCAACGCGCATTAACTCCCCATGCTGAGAGCACCAATTCACTTCCTTTAACCTTCACATCCCAATCTTGTGCACTGGCTTCTTGAAGGTTGACGTCGACAAAGATTTTATATCAGTTTCAATATATTTTCATAATGACATAACATAGAGATCTCTTCATTCATATATTCAGTTACTTGAAACTCTCGTGAGATATTATGAAGTGTTATGTCATGTGATTTTCTAGATCACTTGCCTCCTTTATTATGATCATTTTGATCATTTGCTCATCTTCTTTATCAAGAAATTTATTTGAAACCGATTGTCNTTTGCAATAAATTGCACATGAATTTCCTTTTATGAACTTCAAGTTCATATTATCTTATTCGGGGATCTATATGAACAAATGATAATTCATTCCACGTAACTTTTTCTCAACCGTTTATCATATCTCCCCCTCATGTTAGAAAAACTAACTTGTTTTCTCAACTTTGAGAACTCATCTTTGTGCTTTATGGTGTTAATCAAAATATACACTGCACATCAATAATAATAAGATGAAATTATTTGGTTCCTGACTATGAACCACTTGTAAGGGGAGAAAATAATATACTTTCGTATATAACGTATATCAAACTGATATACAAAACTTTGTTCTAATAAGCAATTGTTTAGCTATCAAGTGGAGGCACTCAATAAATTAATTTGCTGAACCAGCTGTGATGTAAACCAACTTATTAAGATGAACTATCTTGAGTAAAAATTCTGGAAATTATGCTCTAAATCAAATTATTGAGCAAGTTACCTCGCAAATACCATGTTGCGGGTTAATAAATAATCGCACATGCAACCATCTCATAGATGCATCTTATGCGGTATACATGGCAGGTGAATGAACTCATACTCACCTTTGATATTTCCAGCATTCATGAGATTCAATCCCAATTTCAGTTGGTCAATTAATTAATGAAAACAAGCAACAGAGAATGCGTAAAGAACTTTCTAGTTCTTTAATATTTACCCATTTTAATTCTCTTTTTTTTTTGCACATCATACTTAAATTGACATGGCTAAACCAATTATGCCAATTGATTAAATTATCAATATTGATAAAGTTCAGGTTTACACTATGACGTGTGCAATTATCGATAAACTCCAAGTTTATTATGATATGGGTTTTTATATCAATAAACATCCATTTTATTGTGGTATTCTTTTATTTATGTAGTAAAAACTGGAGAATAAAGCGGGTAACTTTTTACAAACATATTACTCCGCTACAAGTCATAGTAATAGAAGATATTAAATCTTTCCTTTATTTATAGTCTCAATATAATCAACCGCTTTCGCGTATACATTGGAAACTGAATAAGTTTCTTTGCGACTTACTACAACACAATACCTTATTGGTAGTCAATTGTGTTTCTCCAAAATAGTATAATTGGCTCTTGTAGAGTTCTCAATTAATTTTGTAGTACCACATATTTATCAACATCCATATGGTGAATATCTCTTTTCAGGAGAAAGTTATACCATTATGGTCATAGTCAAAATTATATGCAAGATATGTTTCTTGCATTACTTTGTCTTTTAATAATCACAATGCCACAATATTTTGGCGTACAATAAGTATATGACCATTTATGTCATAATAATAACATTATTTTCTTATATCATCTCAAATCTCCTTTTAGAGGTGAGTGCGGTGTATTCACTACCACTAGCACGTTCATATTCTTTGAAGAATGAATATGTATTCATAAATCAGATTTGTCACGTTCACATTATAAATGGACCATAATCATCTATATGTGCTTTACAAAATCTTATGTCAAATCGATGAAAAATATTAACTTCACAGAGTGAAAGATTATTTTGAGAATCATTATTGTTCTCATTACCACAAATGATGACGATTATAATTTCGTCTATTGCCATGTCCATATCCATTGACACATTCATAGTAATAATTTAGTCTTCTTTCAAACTTATAACATATTGCTATCACATTCTCCTAAGGCAATGAGAATGGAGCAAATTCAATGGGACGAGTTTCCACTTCTTGTGCTCATAATCATACATGACTTTGTTCACCGCAAGACATAGAAAATTTACCACTTCAGGTGGTTATAATTTCTTACAAACTCCATTAGAGTTATAATCAAACTTTGTTGTCTTTGCTTGTATATAAAATCAAATTATAGAATAAAAGAGAAAAATACGGTAAAATACTTACCTTAAATCCAGAATTTAATCATGAAGGAAGTTAATGGAATAATTGACAATCATTATGCTTAATCCTAAAGCTTCTACTCAATTGATTAGAGTCTTGTGCTGATAACGTGTTATAAAATAATAAAAGAAGAAGAAGAGTGCTGCAGAGCAAAGTAGAGAGAGGGAATTCTTATTAATATGAGATGAATTACAATGGAATAGAACCTCTCTATTTAAAGGGAGAAAGTAACTTAACCACCAAATAATGAACCCTAGAATCTCTCTAAATATGGACATTCACCGTAAATAGAATTCTATTTATAACAGAGTGTGAATTTTCGCCAACATATATATATATATATATAAAAAGAAAGATACAAATGAAGTTGAAAAGGAAAACCCTTTACTTGCAGCAGTGATTTTCGCGATTATGCTGACCTTTGCTTCAAAGAATTTGGCGATAAGATTAAGCTTTGGACCACAATCAATGAGCCATGGACTTATGCCTCTATTGGCTACGACTCGGGCCGATTCGCACCCGGAAGATGTTCTGCTTGGATGAACAATAGTTGCGCTGCTGGGGACTCTGCAACTGAACCTTATATAGTTGGCCACCACATGCTTCTTGCTCATGCTGAAGCAGCTAAAGTATATAGAACTAAATACAAGGTAAATGGACATGTTTTTTCCTTTTTGAGTCATGATATTATATTCAAGTCATCTCAACTGGAAATATATTAAGTAGTCTTCTCACTAAGAATCTTCGTTTTTGCGTTTGATATATAACATAGGCATTACAAAAGGGTGAGATAGGAATAGTGCTGGTGTCTCATTGGTTTGAACAATACTCCAAGACTAAAGAAGATGCTAAAGCAGCTAAGCGAGCCATCGACTTCATGTTTGGATGGTTAGTACATTTTTAACCTATAGATTATGGTATTCCCTCCGTCCCATTTTAATTATGTGACACTGTTTCACTCCGCACAGGCAATCAAGCACATAGTAACTATTTGAGCAATTAACAACCAAATAGTAGCAGATAGCAAAACCTAATTCAAAATAAGAAAGAACTGGAAAAAAGAACGACGGGCTAAAGGTGCAACAAAGTCAAATCACAATCACAATCACAATCTATAGCTAAAGGTTTAATCTCTCAGGGGACCTTAGTTTATATACCTATCCTTAGTCCAAAATTAAGAAAGCGAACTACCCTCTCTTTTCTTATTCAATCCGCTACCCCCCAAACCTACTTATGCTCTCGCCTCTCTCATCCATCCTCCTAGTTCAGATCCCTTTTTCCAGCGAAATTATTAATCAATTCATATAAAAAGAGTACAATTTTGAATCGTACCTTGATGAGAAGAAACTCAAAGATGAGAAGTTGTTGTCAATGGAGACGGCGAGCATTTTCGCTGAATTTAACTTCCTAGTTGCAGGTTTACGAGTTAGCGTTCAAAACAGAGGTGTTAGCGTTCAAAACAGAGGTCTTAGGGTTTTTCCCTTTTTCTGGGAGGCAGATTTGGCGGAGATGAAAAAAAAAAGAGGAGAAAGTTAGCGCCACCTTTTTTATTAATAGCAATTATTTAACGACGGGTACATTATATTTTAACCGCTGAATACTATCCCTTCGTTAATATTGAGCAGAAAATTAGTTTCAACGACTGAAAAAAAATTGGTTGCTATAAGTACACTTATAACAACCGAATTTATGTCCCTTCGTTAAGAAATGATAGTTAAAAATCAAATTTCTTGCAGTGGAAAGAAAGAAAGATTTTTGATACCTGTGGACTGTGGTCTAAAATAAATTATAGAAATTTATTTGGCTAGAAATCAATTCATTAAGGATAAAATAAAATTATTTCTAAATAAGAAAATATGATATTCTTTTTGGAACATAATAAAAAAAAATATGACATATAAATGGAACAAAGAGTTTTATTTAGACCAGATGGACACTTTTTTGGCATTATACCCTTAAAAGTTGGCTGTTTTTCCAAAATTAGATCAGTGAGTGAAAATTACATTCGAATTTTAGACATCAAATCAGGTAACCACGTTCGAACTCCATATCATTGGTCCAATTTTGAAAAAGTGGCCGACTTCAAAATACACCAAGAAAGTGACTATTTGTGTAATGAAATTTGCTTTGGTTAAGCTATATTACAAATCCTACTAAAACCAAATATTCTCATTCATAGACTTTCAATATCTATTATTTTCTTGAATGTAGGTTTATAGATCCATTAACCTATGGTGACTATCCAAAAAATATGCGTAGACTTGTGCAAGATCGCTTACCTAAATTCACGACGGAGCAAGCTGAGATGGTGAAAGGTTCCTATGATTTCTTGGGACTAAATTACTACACTTCGAATTATGCATCCAATATTGTTTCTCCATATAAAGTGAACATTAGCTATTCAAGGGATTCTCAAGTAAATGAAACAAGTGAGTTCTAAAAGTCTTTCATGACCTAAAATAGTGATTGAAAATCCTTTTTAATCTTAATTTTCCTATATATGTAATCTTTTCTTCTTCTTGTTTATTTAAAAAAATATTTTGCAGCGGAAAGAGACGGAAAACTCATTGGTGAACCGGTAAAAAACTTAACTAGCTTTTTCCTCGCAAGAAAACGTTATCTTTTGACACTTATATTTTTTCCTTTCTTTATTTCCTCATTTTTTCTTGAATTTTAACTACAGACGGGCTCGAGTATTTTCTTCGCGGTCCCAGAAGGATTTCATAAGCTTTTGGTCTACACGAAGAAAAAATACAAGAATCCCACAATTTACGTTACTGAGAATGGTATGACAAAGAACTAATCTACTATTGGTCTCTTATACAAAATTTGAAGCAGAATTTTTCAAACTTTCTTCACATTTTTTTTGATTTTTTTATCAGGAATGAGTGATGCTAATGTTACCAAAGTTCAGCAAGGAGTCAATGATTTCCAACGAGTAAATTTTTACCGTCGTCATCTCTTGGCCCTTAATGCTGCCCTTAAGTGAGTCCATTAATCTTTGCCTAAAGGCTAAAAATATCTTCCTCACAAAAATAGTTTTAGTTTGAATATTTTCCTTAAGAAAATTTGTTAATGTTGTGTGTTCGTATGAAATGTACACGGTTTATTTTTACTGCTAACTAAACTTAGATTTTCTACAAAAGCCTCTTTTTTGGTGCTAATTTTGAAAATTAGTCGGAAAAGCAATAGTTTATACTTGAAAAAGTGATGCTGATATTGATACTTTTGTTGTAACAGGGATGGTGTGATTGTCAAGGGTTACTTCTCATGGTCGTTGTTGGATAATTTTGAATGGAATTCAGGTTACACACAGAGATTTGGGATTAATTTTATTGATTACACAGACAATTTAAAAAGATATCCCAAACTTTCTGCGCTTTGGCTCAAAAAATTTCTACTTAAGTAGAAATATTTTGGACTTCCATTGTTGTGGCTTATTACGATTAAAAGCAGGCACTATTGAACTGTATCTCCTCATTTTGCTTGCTTCATAAAAAATGTGTGTATTAAATATCATATTTTTTCTAATTATTGCATTATATTATTGCTAGATGTTGAATGCGTCGAGGATGACTATACGTATCTTTATGATATGATAATACTTTTCGATACTTAATCACTTAGGATGTGTTTGGTACGTAGATAATATTTTCTGGAAAATATTTTTCAATTTTTTCATGTTTGGGTGGCTTAAATGTTTTGGAAAACATTGTCCTCAAGAATTCATTTTTCTCCAATTGTAAGAAACTATTTTCCCTATCAAAAGAAGGGAAAACATTTTCCTAAATTCTTTTTCAACTTTCCCCACCCTATTCCCCATCCCCACCAACTCACCCATACCCACCCCACCTTCGCCTTACCCCCACCCCATACACCCACCCTAAATATGTTGGAGTTGAGCACAAGCTGGATGCTGAGGCACACCGTACTTGCCAGACCTAGTTGTTTTATTTATTTGTAAATAGTCTACTTAGTGTGAGGCCTATTTCTTTTTAGGCACATTCTTTGTAATAGAGACAACAACATAATTAGTCCATTATATGCTTCTAGATGTACAGAAAAACATTACTCATTTTTCAGTCAATCAGTAATGAGAAAATATTTTCTCTTCTCTCTCGTTTCATTCCCAAGCCCTAGCATAAAACTTTAGTAGATTCATGAAATTAAGTATCTTCACATGGTATCAGAGCGGAGATTCCGTTCCTACTCCCCATCAGCTTCCTTGCGATGTTACCCTCGTCTATTTTGTTCGAGATTTCTTGTTCATTGATAAGTTTGGGGTTTTTCTAGTTTCATTGAATTTTCTTCTGCAATTGCTGCTTTGAGAGCTTCGTCGTACCAGACATTCATTGGATCATTGTGGAAATCAGTTGATTCCTCCGATTTTTCCTATTTCAACTGTTAGGGCTTGTTTCCTTTCAAGTTCAAGGTTGTTACCATCTTTCGGTCACAAAGTCGAAGGTTATTCTCTTATCTAGCTCATTTGTTCTTCTTATAATCTATTAATTCTTAATTTTGGTGGAAATATACGATTGCATATGCTGTGGTTGAATTCCATATAATTTCTAACTGATTAGTTGAACTCAAAAATGGTGAATTTTATTGACGAATCTACATCTACTAATTCCTCTATTAGGTTCATCCATGATCTTTCAAGTCCACTTTTTCTTTTGTCTTCTGATGTTCCGGGGATTTCTTTTGTTAGTACACTTTTTTTTGGAACTGGATTTGGGGGTTGGAGAAGGAATATAATTGTTACCCTTTCTGATAGAAACAAGATAGATTTTATTGACGGAACAATTGTCAAACCTCCTGAAAATTCCCCTCAATTTAGGCAATGGGATATGTGTAACAATATAGTCATATCTTGGTTGACCAACTCCCTCACACCAGGCACAGCTGAAAGTGTTCAATATTCTGACACTGCCCAGAGCATTTGGACTCAACTTAATAAGAGGTATGCCACTGTAAATGGAACCAAGGTTTTTGAAATAAAGCAAGAGTCAGCCTTCACCAATCAGGGATCTCTAGATATAACATCTTACTCAACAAACTCAAGAAATTGTGGGATGAACTGGGTTTCATGCGTGCCTCTCGTGGTAGATCTTGCACATGTGCTGCTAAGGCTGAGCTTCAAAGAGAGGACGATGAAAACAAGTTACATCAGTTTCTCATAGGGCTCAATGAGACTTATGTTGGAGGTAGAAGTAATCTGCTTATGATGCAACCTCCTCCATCTCTAGACATTTCCTGCAACATCTTGCTTCAGGATGAAAGACAAAGACAAGTGTCCTCACCATCCTAATACTATACTGATTCTGCTTCTTTCAATGCCCATCTCACTAATAAATTCTCAGGGACACCTGCTCCTCCCAAACAGTTTCACTCAAAGAGTCAATTTTGAGTACAACAAGTCAAATCTGGTGTGTAGGTGTTGTAAGTTTGGTTGACAAATGCTACAAGCTACATGGTTTACCACCAGGCTTCAAGTTTACCAAGGGTAAAAGGAGTGCTACAAATATTGAGGTGCAGGGCCGTCAAAATACTGCTGGTTATCAGAATCCTATTGAAGTCTCTCACTCTGTAGCTGATAGTTCTTCTGATTCAGAGTCTATGATTCCTGGATTAACCAAGGATCAATACTCCCAACTTATGATGCTGCTTCAGTAGACACAAATCTCAGAATCACAACCCTAGTCTAGTCTCATGGCTTCTGCCAGCTTTGCTGGTACCCTCTCTTCACCCAGTTGTATGAAAAACATGTCTTATGGTGCTTGCATGTTAACTAAAGTAAATGAATGCATTTGGATAATAGACTCTAGGGCAACTGACCACATGACTTCAAATAAAGATTTTCTTTTTTATATTAAACCCTTAATCATACCATACTTAGTTACCTTACCAAATGGTTATAAGGTTAACGTAACCTGTACTGGATCCATTCAATTTCTTTGTTTCACATTGTACCATGTCCTTTATATTCCTAGCTTCCATTACAACCTTATCTTTATATCCGAACTTGTTTGCTAGTCGGACTCAATTGTCCTATTTACTAAGTTTTCCTGCTTAATACAGGCCCCTTCACTGAAGAGGCCACTGAAAATTGGTAAATTGGATGATGGACTCTACAGGCTTGTGCTATCTTCCCCTTCTCTTCAATCTCATGCAATCGCAGTTCAATCTAGTTCTATGAGTGATCATTTACTTCTGAAAGTGTTCCCTGTAAATACCATTCTCCATTAGTTTTTGATTCTGTTTCTTCTTCTCATTGTACATACCATTCTGAATTGAATAAAATGGAGATGTTATGGCATAATAGACTGGGGCATATACCTTTTGTTAGAATGAGGGAAATTCCTTATATACCTTATAAATTTTCTTCTAAACAACCTTTTACCTATACTGTCTGCCCATTAGCAAGGTAGCCCAAGCTACCTTTGTCATGCCTCAAAACTGTAAAACGTGACCGACGCTCAACCGAGTAAACCCGACTGAGCAAGCCTGCTAGATTTCATTCTACCCAAACTAGTTCATGAACAAAGAGGGAATGTTATCCCGTTTAATCAAAACACTAAGCGATCTTCCACTAGCGACTTTTATTTCATAGTTTTTCAAAAATATTACAAGTTTAATGAAAAGCATGCTTATTAAATACCAACATTCTAGTCTTGACCCCCAACGTCAACCATCACCCACAAACAGTCTACGGAGCCTCTAAATATAATAGAAGAGAAATAGGGAGGTCCCGGCAATAAGGCTCCAGATATACCTCAAAACGTGATGAGAAAATGAACAAAAGATACATGAAATGACCCCGAGATGGAGTGAAGTTCACCAAGTCTTCTAGGAATAGAATACCGCTATCACTGACCGATGCCACTCGCTGTGGAACCACCTGTATCATAAAACGATACAACGCCCCCGGCAAAAGGGACGTTAGCGTCGTCGAATAGCACTAGTATGTAAGGCTAAAATTCCTCTTTCAAAATAGAGTGCCCATATAAGCAGAGACATCATATAGAAACAACAATTCACAATCAAGGATATCAAAATAACCAGTTGAAACATAACGATTTTCAAAATAAGAAAATAGTACATATATTTTTGTTGGGAGATCACTAGCACTGATATTTCCACCATCTTTGTGTCACGACCCAAACCCCGATCGTGATGGCGCCCAATACCTTGTTAGGCAAGCCCGACCTTTATAACATTCTCAACCCAAGTTATAAAGCTCCTTATCAGTTATTAAATTTAAAAATACTAATTAAGCAAAGTCTCAGTCTGATAGTAATAAAAAAAACTGTGCGGAAACCACAATAATATCAAAACAACCCATATCAGATCTGGCGTCACGAGTCAGAGCCTCTAGATACAACTGAGCAACATCCTATACATATGAAAGTCTAGGTGCAGAAGTAAAAGAAAAGACAAGAGGAGAAATCGGGTCCTGCGGACGCCAGGCAGGTACCTCGATGACTCCGACAGATGAACTAGGCAGCAGCAACAAACTCAGCTATGCCTCCGGGGTCCCTGTACCTGCACACAAGGTGCAGGGAGTAAAGTGAGTATTCCAACTCAGTGAGTAATAGCAATAAATAACAACTAGAAGTAGGAATTCTCTTAGAAACACTACAAAGTTCTATAACCAACAGTAAAGGCAATAAACAACAGTTAAGCAGAGAAAAACAGGTGAAAATCTCTTAAAAGTCCGGCAAATTACCAACACTGCTGCGGCGCACAACCCGTTCCAATAATAATATATACCGCTGCGGCGCGCATCCCGATCAATAATAATAGTCGACAGCGCTCACTAGGTGTGTGCAGACTCCGGAGGGGCTCCTACAGCCCAAGCGCTATAATACTACGGCGTGCAGTCCGATCCACATAACATATCACTGCGGCGCGCAGTCCGATCCATATAATATATCACTGCAGCGTGCAGTCCGATCCATATAATATACTACTTCGGCGTACAGTCTGATCCATATAATATACTACTGCGGCGTGCAGTCCGATCCATATAATATACTACTGCGGCGTGCAGTCCGATCCATATAATATACTACTACGCGGTGTGCAGTCCGATCCATATAATATACTACTGCGGCGTGCAGTCCGATCCATATATGTATATGTATATACTGCTACGGCGTGCAGCCCAATCCGGTGTATATCGAATACCCTCACTATAGGGTCCTTGACCCCTCTCAGTCAATATAGACTTGGCCTCTCGGGCCCACTCAGCTAAAACGGGGTTTCCAGCCCAACGTATTTCTCACTTAGAGTGCAAATTGCTAAGACAAGTTCATATTGTGGTTTACAGTTAAGGATATGACTGAGAGTATGTTTTCATCAGGTAAAGTGAGGTCAATTAGCTCAACATGCTCCCTAAGGGTTCTACAGATCGGCACAAGGCCCCAAACGTGGCAACTAGCCCAAAATATACAGATATAAGCTCAGTCTCAGTTAAAAGTACAATAGAGTCATCAATCGGGATGGACCGAGTCCAAATCCCTACCAGTATCATCACCACGCTCATCATACGGCTCGTATCTCATCTCAACATAGCACCACATAGTGCAAATACGGGGTCTCAAACCGTCAGTTCATCATTCATAACCATTACTCACCTCAAGCCGGCCGAAATCCTAGCTCGCCTTGCGCTTCCCTCGCAAATCGAGCTCCTCGAGTGTAGAATATGACCAAAACCACAAGGAATACGTTAAAATAAGCTAATGGGACCTGACCCAATTGAAAGGACTCGAAAAACACTCAAAAACACGAAGTTGGCAAAACCCGAGCCCCGGGCCCACTTCTCGAAAAATTATGAAATTTACATCACCGGATTCCTCGTCTCGCCACGAGTCCGTACATATAAANTTTACACCTTTTTGGTGAATTTCAACCAATTTCCATGTTAAATCTAACATAATCTCGTGTATTTAGGCTAAGGAACTTACCTCCAATCAATCCTCCTTGAATCCCTCTTCAATTAGCTCTCCCAAGCTCCCAAATCGCTCAACAATGGAGGAAAAATATTATAGGCTCGCGGATGAAATATCAATTAAAACCTTTTTGCCCAGGTCGATTTTCGCTTCTGCAGGTCCAATACTGCCTTTGCGGCTTCCACTTATGCGGTCAACGTCCGCTTTTGCGGACCTTTCACTTAAGGCAACTATCCACTTCTACGGCCACACAACCGCTTCTGCGGTTACCGCTCCTGCGGTCTCTTTCCGCTTCTGCGGACTTTCGCTTAAGGGGCATGACCGCTTCTGCGGTCCAAAACTCGCGCCCGCGAGACCGCTCCTGCGGTCAAGGCTTCCGCTTATGCGGAACCAGCCCTGAGCTCGAATTCCGCTTTTGCGCCTGCCCATCCGCTTCCGCGATACCGCACCTGCGGTCCCAAAACCGCAGGTGCGAAAACACCAGATACGAGCAACCTCCAGCAACACACAAGTCCAATTTTCTTCCGTTTGACCACCCGAATTCACCCCGAGGCCCCCGGGACCTCAACCAAAAGCACCAACATGCCCCATAACATCATTCAAACTTGTTCCAATCATCAAAACACTATCGTTAACATCAAAATGCTCAAATGTCATCAAATCAAGGCCTAAGTTTCTTAAAAACTTCCGAAATGCGCATTCGATCAAAAACCCAACCAAACGATGTACGAATGACCTGAAAATTTGCACACATATCCAAAATCACCCAACAAAGCTACAACAACTCTCGGAATTCCATTCCGA
>MU715231.1:0-23762 GCA_026770625.1 Nicotiana glauca
GGTTGCACGCTGCAACAGTGTGATATTGAGAATAGTTTTCCAAATGCTATTTTGTATGCCTTGCTTCCTGGTTTCCGAGGAAAGTCCGTATTGGGTGTTGCTCGGCGAATAGCGCATCGGTTGTGTCCTTTCCGGATTGAATGGTGTATATTACTTGCTTCACCGTGGGTGTGATGAATTGCTTGGTTTCAGACATCAATCTGTGCGTGGCTGTCTATTTTGAGCATGGTGACTTGAGGTGCTTCATGTGTAACAGTGTTTGGATAGNCCAGGTACTCTATTTCTATGATGTGAGACATGGTCTCAGCTTGGTGTTGTAATGGTACTGTTGAGCTTGGGGTACAACTCTTTCATTTGAGTCATTTGTCATGATTTGAGTATGTTCAGACCGCCCATCATTTGGTGCGTGGATTATGCAAGTTGTGGCTTAGGCCTGTGATGAGGTGTCATATCACAAGAGTGGTGCATTGAATTCAAGGTGATCGTTGGAGTCATTAATGAATGCGAACAGATGTGATTTCAGCTGATTAGAGGGTTTATATCGAGGTTTGGCCCGAAAATCTGTTGTGGCATTAGTCAACAGGGAAATGGCTTTATGTATGGGTGACATGAGGGATGGTTACGGTTTATCGCGTGTTTTATATATCGTTGGAAGTATATAAATTTGTTGGAATAAGACGTTAGCTAATAAGAGGTTCCTATCGCTAATTGAGTATTGTGGGCAACTGCTGTGAATAGTGACTATCGTTTCGAGTGTTGGATTGTGTGGTATATTGTATGATTTCACCTGAGGTTGCAGGTATGGTTTATTACAGCTGGTTCACGTTTATTCTGAATATTGACGTGAGGTTCTGATTTTGAGTATGATTTCGGAAAGTGCAATGTGGTCCTACGGTTTATGGTTTAGATGGACTGTGAAATTTCAGCGGAGTTGTATTATCGGACCTATGTAAGATAGGGTGACGAGGGATCACCCCGGGTATATGCATGGTAAGGTCATTCGACTATTGGTTGGCTTCTAGGACAACTCTGGGTGCGCTCGAGGACGAGCGTTTATTTAAGTTGGGGAGGATGTGACGACCCGACCCGACCCGTCGTCACGTGAGTTACCGCCTAGTTTCCCCAATATTATGTTTCTCTATGTTTCAATATCAGTATTTGAGTTGATCGGATATAATTGAATTGGTTTTAGTTGGAAATGAGGCACTTAGCCTCTTAGAAGGAAGCTTGTTTTGGAAAAGTCAACCGGAAGTTGACTATATAGTTAGAAGGCTCGGATGTGAATTTCGGTGATTTAGTTAGCTTCGGGGGATGATTTGTGACTTAGGAGCGCGATCGGAATCGAGCTTGGAGGCTCGTGTAGAATTAGGCTTGAATTGGCGAAGTTAGTATTTTGGCAAAATCTGGTTGATAGGTCCGAGGGTCGGAATTGCAGTAGCTTCGTTAGGTGATTTTGGATATGTCTGCAAATTTTTAGGTCATTTGGACATCGTTTGGTTGGGTTTTTGATCGAAAGTGCATTTCGGAAGTTTTTAAAGAACTTAGGCTTGAATTCGATGGGAAATGATGGTTTTAGTGTTGTTTGGGGTGTTTTAATTATTGAAACAGGTTTGAATGATGTTATGGAATATGTTGGTGCTTTTGGTTGAGGTCCCGATGGCCTCGGGTGAGTTTCGGATTGTCAATCAGACCATTTTATGCCTTAAAAAGATAGCAGAAAAATTGCAGAGTTTTGTTCTATGCGATCGCAGAAGTAGTCATGCGATTGCATAGAAGGATTGGAAGGGGTGTTGAATTTGTTCACTGCGGTCGCGTATAGCTGGTTGCGATCACACAGTGATGGATGTTGATGCATTGTGATCGCAGAGCATGTATTACGATCGCATAGGGTAATATTTGAGGACTGGAAATTTGTTCTATGCGATCGCATAGTCAAGGAGTGCGATCGCATAGGGTTATTCAGAGCTATGCAGAAGGGCTTTTAAAAAATTTCATCCGCGAGCTTATGTCATTTTTCTCCATTGTTGAGCGATTTTGGAGCTTGGGAGTGCAAATTGAAGAGGGATTCAAGGAAGATTGATTGGAGGTAAGTTCCTTGGCCTAAATACACGAGGAGATTATGTTAGATTTAACATGGAAATTGGTTGAAATTCACCAAAATGGGGTAAAGCTAGGGCTTGAGTTTTGATATTTCAAATTGGGATTTGATAGGTCATTTGAGCTTGGATTTGGGAGTTCTTAGTATGTATGGACTCGTGGCGAGACAAGGAATCCGTTAATGTAAGTTTTGTAATTTTTTGAGAAGTGGGCCCGGGGCTCGGGTTTTGCTAGTTTCGAGATTTTTGCTATTTCTCGATTTCTTTCGATTGGGTATTGTCCCCTTAGCATATTGTGATGTATTTGCTCTGATTTAGGTTAGATTCGACGCGCGTGAAGGCTGGTTTGAGGGGCAAAGGCGTCGCGGGCTAGAGGTTTCGCCGGTTCGAGGTGAGTAATACTTGTAAATGATATCATGAGGGTTTGAAACCCCTGACTTTCACATCGTAATGCTATATTGAGGCGTGACACACATTCCACGATGAGTGGGGTCGTTTACTATTGAGGATTGAGACTTAGTCCATCCCGAGTGTTAATTACTACTATATTGGCGATTGAGACGCATACTTTATCACTATAAATTGGGCTTATTGCCGTGTTTGGGGCCTTGTGCCGACTTGTAGAATCTTTAGGAGATCCTTATGTGTTTTCCTCACTTGTGTGCATAACATATATTCTCAGTCATGTTTGCAAATGTCAAAAATAATATAATAACTGTGTTTTATACCTGAACATTAAATGGAAATAAATATGAAGGTTGAGGTCCCTATAGCATGTCATGCCCGATTGGCTGTGAACTTATTTGACTGAGATGGGTCGGGGACCCGATAGTGAGGATGTTTCCTTGATATGGATCGGGCTGCACGCCGCAACGATGATATATACATTGATATTGAGGCCGAGAACCTGTTTGATGCCAATACTTGGCTGATATTGCGCTTGGGCTGTAGGAGCCCCTCCGGAGTCTGTACACACCCCAGTGAGCACCGGATCGGGCTGCGCGCTGCAGCGATACTGTAGTGATATTGTGGCCGAGGTCCTGGTTGATGCCACGATATGGCTTGATTATAGCGCTTGGGCTATAGGAGCCCCTCCGGAGTCTGTATACACCCCCAGTGAGTGCCGTCGACGATAAATAAATGGAGCGGGCTGCACGCCGCAGCAGGTACTGGAATGTACCATTATTTGCCTTACATTGCATTCATGCATTTATTCACTATTCGTTGTTGTGCTGTTTCTTGAGATATCTGTTTGATGTTCTGGTATTACCTGATCACTCTTAAAGAGGATAAACCATATACAGTGGTAACAATGACACTGTACGATGCGTCTGGTCAGGTAATAGTGGCTGATCGGGAACAAGGATATTGCCCGAGGGGCGGAATTCTGTGCATAGTGTCACAAATTGTTTTGAAAGCATCGTTTGGTAACCGTTGAAGAGATCAATTTCAAAAGAGGTTTAAGACTGAGCCAAGATATTTCTAAAGTTTTTCACAAGTTTTCACTGTTTTTCCCCATTTAAAGGTTCTCCTCTGCTCCTATACAGCATGACGATATGTTTTATGTGATTTTTTACCGCTCAGTTGTTATTTACTTTTATTACTCACTGAGTTGGAGTACTCACTTTAATCCCTGCACCTCGTGTGCAGATGCAGGTACTGACCACCCGGTAGCGGGTTTTGAGCTGATTGAAGATTTGTTATCATAGCTGAGCTAGGTGACCGCTAGCGTCCGCGGCACCAGATCTTCTCCCTTATTTTATGTTGTTCATGTTACTTTCAGACTTTGTTCCTATTTCCGTACTTGTAGTACTTTAGTGAACTCTGTAGTAGCTCATGACTAGTGACACCCCGAGGTCGGGCTGTGACGGGATGGTTCCCTGTTGTTATCGTTGTTTTTTCGCGCTTCTGATTATGCTAATCATGTCTTAGCTTTATAAATGTTAAATAACTGTTAAAAGGAAGCGTTTGTTTTGTTGGCTGGCCTTGTCTTCACGAGAGGCGCGATCGGGTTTGGAATTTGGGGTCGTGACAACGACTTTAGTTGCAATTGGAGAAAACAAACGGGGAACGATCCTACACAGCCCCAGTTAATTACCAACACAGACTAAGTGACTTTGTGAAATTTGCACTGCCTTCTCCTTAGAGTTATAGAAATCAACTTTTACATTTAAAGCCAATTTTATGCTTAATTCCTTAATTCACGTGATTCCAGTTAGAAATTCTAGGAAATTCTCATCAATTCACTCAATTCAATTTAATTGAACATTAGTTTGATTCCAGTTATACGCCTACTCTGTACATCACAATATTAGTGGTTTCATTATACATCACATACAAACACGTTGATGATCCAAACCCCAAACAAACAACTACTCCAAACTGATTCAACTAATATTATCAAAACCGTGTGCGACTTCAAGACCTAAACAGGAGATTGTATATGAATTCAAATCAACTTCTAATTCTCAACTACAACTACCATAAGAGTTCAGTTACACTTTATGCAATTATAGGGTTCATAGCTTAACAACTGACTAATTCACATTCAATGTGCAATTTAGTACAGTCCAGTCAGTCTAATTAACAATCCAGGAACTATATGAATAAAAAATGAACTGAACCAAATACAAATCATTTGTTACAATTAGACAAACACCTATCAGGAGGCGGATGAACATTTATTTTATTTTTTCCAACTTCAAAGCTACATCAAGCTGAATTCGAATGTGTACCTGAAGTGTAATTCAATTGAGAAGAAAAAGAGTAGTCAGTAGCAGTAGGAAAGCAAGCAACAACAGTTTAAAAAAATCAAACTCAAACCCAGGGGTGTGTTGAAAACCAAGCACAACCAACAGAATAGCCCAAACGGTGCAAAAATACTCTGAAATGACCCAGGAGACTTGTATACCCAACTGATTAAACCACAGTTAACTCCAACTAAATAATACCAATGCCCATATGATTCTGAATATTTTCAGGATTCGAGTATGTAATAGAAGCAGAGAATTCAAGCTATTTTTGAGTTTTGGAATGAACTAGAAGATTGAACTAGAGCTGGAATCTGAGATTAAGGTAATGGAACAATAGAGGAAACTCTTCTTAACTTATACCCCCCAAAAAACTCCCTTAGTTCATTCAAAAACTCCTCCTTTATACCCGAAACACACCCCTCTTTCCAGCCTGTTTAAACAAAGATGGGTATGGGGCAGCCTGAATATTAAATTCAGGCGTGCCTGACAACACATGGCTTCCACTCAATCCTAGCATTTTAATTCAATGAATTAATTCACCTTCATCAATTAAACGATTCCTAAACTGGCCCACAAATGGTACAGATTCTCGTAACAGCTGATAACAAACAAAAAATCTACGGCATTTAAATGACCAGGCAATTCGACTCGATGTAATGACTGATTAAGCAATTTAACCATGGTGACAGACTTAATTCGACACAGACATAGAAACATAAATGAAGCAGGAGGAGAAGAAGAATGGAAATTAAACGAAAGTAAAGATGAAATAGCAGAAAAGGGAATTAACATACCTAAACGCCAAACGAACCTTATTATGAAATCGAACCTCGTCCTTTTGATTTGGACCGAAATAAGCCTCAATTATGTGTTCTCAAATGAAAACACATAGTCGAGGTCTATTTCGGCCTCAATCACTACTCCGTCATCGACTTTTAGGGCTTCGTCAAACTCACGCCTCGCCTCTAATTTGAAATTCGACTAGTTTTGAAGGGCTTCGAGGGAAACGGGTATGGGATTTGGGTTGAGGAGGCTATGGGGTTTGAGGGGTGTTAATTTGGTATAGTTTAGGGTTGGCACCACCACCAAGGAATTTTGTGACGGTGCTAGGGTTCATGTGGTCAAATTGATGTTCGAGGAGTTCTGGATTGATTCAAAGGGAACTAATGGTGTTCTAGCGGTGAGGGCGGTCCAGGGGTCAAGGGGTGTGAGTTTGGTGGTAAACGGAGGCGGCTAGGGTTTCACTCGATTCTTCGATTGAAGATTCGAGATGATCTACAGGAATTCGAGGTTAGCTGTTATGGGGGTTGGGACAGGGAGGTCATGTTGAGCCTAGGGTGTAATTTTTGGATGATTTGGGCCACCAGAACCGCCGTGAGGCGGTTTCCAGTGGGCGGAGTGCAGTGGTCGAAGGTGGAGGGTTATTCGGATATCTGAGGTTTAGAGACGATACAAGGTGGGGGCTTGACTTGGGGGGTGTGGGGTAAGGGATCAGGAATATATACTAAGGTGAAAATTTAATCTTGGTCATCGGATCAGTTGAGATCAACAGCCTGGATCGATGGCTTGAACGAAACGGTGTCGTTCCATCATAATAGAGACCGGGTTGGTCTCTTATGAGAGCGTGTCGGGCTAGAATGATGGGTACAAGGGTGTATTTGTGACCGTTGGATTGATTTTGACTGGTTGGCTGAGATCTTAGATGACGAAACGACGTAGTTTCAACATCATACTACGCCGTTTCGCCTGTCTCTAAGGTTGGCTGGTCTGGACCGGGTGAGGGATGAGGTTTTGGGCCTGGTTTGGTCTAAAT
This sequence comes from Nicotiana glauca, assembly GCA_026770625.1. Taxonomy (NCBI): domain Eukaryota; kingdom Viridiplantae; phylum Streptophyta; class Magnoliopsida; order Solanales; family Solanaceae; genus Nicotiana; species Nicotiana glauca. The sequence continues at coordinate 6,663 of MU715231.1, forward strand.
CAAAATAGCCCAGTCCGTTTCTCTCTTTATTTTCCATTTCTTTTCTTTTTCTAATTAATAAAGCTAAAATTATAAACCACATAAAAATACTAACTAATTCCTAATAACAATTATCACACACAATTAAATACCAATTTAAAATAAAATCACACAACTAGACCTTAAATGTTAAAAATGCAAAGTACATTATTTTTTGTGATTTTTTTCATCTTTGTAAAACAAACTTAATTACTCCTAATAAATCCCAAATGCAAATGCAACATATTTTTTTGTATTTTTATTAATTTAACAAATAAACACGCATAGACAAATACAAACAATAAAAGAAAAATAACACAAAAATTCACAAAAATCACACATAACACAAAACAATTTGATTTTGAATTTTTGGGAGTAATTCTCATATAGGACAAACATCACGTGCTCACAACTGCCCTTCTTTGCCCGGAAATACGAAAAGTTTTCGCGCAAAGATAAATTGAGCGGATACAAGCGATTTTTGCCCGTTCGAGTACCCCGGGTGAAGCATTTTTTGAAAGATTCGACCAAACCTTTGCTTCAGAAGGTCTCCTACATATCCCCGGCTAAAAGGTAATCAGGTCAATGTAGTTTGGGAAGTTTTGGTAGCTGGGACTACCATGAAGCTGTGGTTTTACTGTTACTGTTGTTGTTGCTGCTGCTACTACCTACTGACCTCCTTATTACACCAAAAAGGAAAATCAAATATAAGCTAGCTATGCCTATCAACTATGAGTTACAAGATTCTTATCTATAATTCTCTTGAAACTTGATCTTGAGTCTTAGCTGATTTTGCCGTAGACTTCGATCCGAATCTTGATGCTTGCCATTTGTAGGTGCTTGTTTCTTTCTGCAGCATTGAGTAAAACATGATTGGCGGAGCTTGTGACTTCAATCATATTTTGTGCAATCCGCACCTTTGTTGGCTCCAGTATTTGAGCTCATTTCTTTTTGTTCTTTTCTTCTTTTTTTCATTTTGGATTGAGACTCACTCCGTAGGTCATCTTGATCCCTGTGCCTCGAGGTCAAACTTGCTCAGACATAAAAAACAAACAAACGAACGAAATTTTTCTGCCCCAGTTTTACTAGGAAAATTTCGTGGGTTATTTGCACTAGAAATCTGCGGAATTGATAAGGGGATTGGAAACCCCATGTCTAAAAGGCACAACTCAGGGATTGGAGCCCTAATGTTGGTCAAAGGAAAACGCTCAACTCAGGGATTGGAGCCCTAATGTTGGCTAAGGAAATCTGCTCAACTCAGGGATTGGAGCCCTAATGTTGGCTAAAGAAATCGCTCAACTCAGGGATTGGAGCCCTAATGCTGGCTAAGGAAAGCGGCTCAACTCAGGGATTGGAGCCCTAATGTTGGCTAAAGAAAACCGCTCAATTCAGGGATTGGAGCCCTAATATTGGCTAGAAAAGCTGCTCAACTCAGGAATTGGAGCCCTAATGTTGGCTAAGGAAAAATGCTCAATTCAGGGATTGGAGCCTTATTATTTCCTAGGAAAGTTGCTCAACTCAGGGATTGGAACCCTAATGTTGGCTAAGAAGAACCGCTCATCTCAGGGATTGGAGCCCTAATATTGGCTAGGAAAGCTACTCAACTCAGGGATCGTAGCCCTAATGTTGGCTATAGGTAAACTGCTCAACTCAGGGATTGGAGCCCTAATGTTGGCTAAGGAAGAACCGCTCAACTCAGGGATTGGAGCCCTAATGTTGGCTAAGGATGAACTGCTCAACTCAGGGATTGGAGCCCTAATGTTGGATAAGGATGGACTACTCAACTCAGGTATTGGGGCCCTAATGTTGGCTAAAGATAAAGCTGCTAAACTCAGGGATTGGAGCCCTAATGTTGGCTAAGGAAGAACTGCTCGACTCAGGGATTGGAGCCCTAAAGTTGGCTAAGAGGATACGCTCAACTCACCGATTGGAGCCCTAAGTTGGCTAAGGAAAGCTGCTCAACTCAGGGATTGGAGCCCTAATGTTGGCTGAAGGAGAAACGCTCAACTCGGGGGTTGGAGCCCTAATGTTGGCTAAGGGAAAAATGCTCAACTCAGTGATTGGAGCCCTAATGTTGGCTAAAGGAGAAACGCTCAACTCAGGGGTTGGAGCCCTAATGTTGGCTAAGGAAAAAATGCTCAACTCAGGGATTGGAGCCCTAATGTTGGCTAAGGATGAACTGCTCAACTCAGGGATTGGAGCCCTAATGTTGGCTAAGGATGGACTGCTCAACTCAGGTATTGGGGCCCTAATGTTGGCTAAAGATAAAGCTGCTAAACTTAGGGATCGGAGCCCTAATGTTGTCTAAGGAAGAACTGCTCAACTCAGGGACTGGAGCCCTAATGTCGGCTAAAGGAAAAAAAATGCTCAACTCAGGGATTGGAGCCCTAATGTTGGCTTAGGAAGTAACAGGTTGGTTTTGGGAATTCTAAACTATCCTCTTTTTGGGGTTTTCTTCTTTTGTTATCTCCTTTTTTGATAAAAAGCAGGAAAGAGCATGGAGGAAACTTCCCTTTGCATTGATTATTTGCTGCAAAGCTGTTTCAGCACTTGTGCGTATTTCTTTCTTTTGGCTGCACCTGCTTCTTGCACGGTTGTTTTGGATCATACCTGTTTCAATTTTCCAAACAAAGAACAATTGTTAGTTTGAAACGGTGGTTGGTTTGGTGGCCTTGATTGTATTTAATCACTTTATCCCCGCCTCATTTCTGCCAAGAACTTTGCCATTGATTGGCTTTTGAGGGCGACCCCCCTTCCGACCGATAAGACTCAACTTTCAGGATTCCATGATGATTTGCCCGTGTAAGGCTTTGATCCTTTCATTCGATTCTGCTCTTGAGTCCTTTATCTTTGACTTTCCTTCTTTTCCAATGTTTGGTCAGTTGGGATCGGCTTAACACATCCACCGAGGCTGGGTCCTTTTATTTTATCTTTTGCGAGGGGAAGCATTGTAGCAACTAGTCCTGCCACCTTTTCTTTGTAACAGTTTCGGAATTCAGAGTTAAACCGAAAGGGATTCAAGGAAAAGCAAACAGAGAGCAGGATAATGAATTTTAAATAGAAGCGTCCCTTTCGGGGGAAAATAAGGACTTATCTGGGGTGCATATTGGCTTCAAATTGACATGACATGCTTCTTGGACTGGATGCTCGACCCGCACCAACTTCCATCCTCTTGTGAACCCATTGATCCGCATTTCTGAACTAGGGAACCTTGCCAGGACTTTCAGTGATGAGACATCCTTCTTTTTGGTCGACAGCGCCCTTTGCGGATTTTCACTAATCGAACTCTCTCATTTCTCTTCTCACCTTCTCCCGATAGCGCTCTTTGCGAGTTTTCACTAAGCGAACTCTCTCATTTTGAATTTCTCTACTCTCGTTGCCTTATAGTGCTCAAAGGTTTTCACCGATAAGATTCTCTCATTTTATCTCTCAGTTTAGAACGCATCAGCTTTCAATTAATGATATTTCTCATTTCTCACGCCTTTGGCAATTGATCCGAAGTACTTGCACTCGGTTTTGGGTAAAAAGAATTGCAGACGGGATTACAACTGTGGAACCATTCGATGGGCTCATGGTCGAACCATTATAACATCTGCCCCAGTTTCACTTTCGGGAAATTTTGATTTTTGGTGTGGTGTGACTGAATCCCAGAGAGAGGCTGCTTACGTATCCTTTCGAAATCAAGTCAGATATAGTTCAAACCAATCATTTGTTGTTGTTGTTTTTAACTATTCCCTTTTGTTCAACGGTGCTTCTGGATTCCAAAGAGGGTAGCCAAGGAAATGTAACCAGCTCAAAGGGCTTGCAAAAAGATTGATAGTGTTTGGGTAGCGGGAATAAAAGCCTTCGTCATTTCAAAATGTGAAAAGACATCACCGAAGCAAACTCAGACATAGTACCTTTTCACTGCGTCCGCATTCACAGCTGCTTCAGGATCATTTCCTTCGGCGTCTCCCAAGTATAATGCCCCCCTTGGCAGTATTTTTCTGATGATATATGGACCTTTCCAGTTAGGAGCAAACTTTCATTTTGCTTCCTGATGATGAGGAAGAATACGCCTCAACACCAATTGCTCCACTTCAAATTTCCTGGGTCGTACTTTCTTGTTATAGGCGCGGGCCATTCTTTGTTGGTACAACTGCCCGTGAAAAACTGCGGCCATCCATTTTTCATCAATCAAAGTTAACTGTTCCACTCGAGTTTTAACCCATTCACTATCTTCAACCTCTGCTTCAACAATTGTCCGGAGCGAAGGGATTTCTACCTCTGCCGGTATCATAGCCTCAGTCCCATAAACCAACAAGTATGGGGTTGCTCCTACCGATGTGCGCACTATAGTGCGATATCCCAGTAAGGCAAAAGGTAATTGTTCATGCCACTGCCTGGAACTCTGGATTGTCTTTCTCAAGATCTTCTTGATGTTCTTGTTTGCAGCTTCAATAGCGCAGTTGGCTTTAGGCCGATAAGGAGTGGAGTTCCTATGCATTATTTTGAATTGTTCGCATACCTTCTCCATCAAACGACTGTTCGGATTTGCAACATTATCCGTGATGATGATTGCGGGAATACCAAAACGACAGATAAGGTTCGAATGTACAAAATCCACTACAACTTTCTTAGTGACCATTTTGAGAGTGATAGCTTCGACCCATTTCATGAAGTAATCAATAGCAACCAATGTGAATCTGTGACCATTTAAAGCTTTTGGCTCAATCAGACCAATGACATCCATACCCCAGGCGACAAAAGGCCAAGGTGCTGACATAGGGTGTAGCTCTGTTGGAGGTGCATGAATCAGATCTCCATGCACCTGACACTGATGACATTTTCGGACGAAGCTGAAGCAGTCTTTCCATAGTTATCCAATAATACCCGGCTCAAAGGATTTTCTTTGCCAGGACATACCCGTTCATATGAGGTCCACACACTCCTGCGTGCACTTGATGTATGATCTTCCCTGCTTACTCAGCGGCAACACATCTCAACAAGTTAAGGTCCAGGGTTCTTTTATATAAGACCTCACCGCTCAGAAAGAAACCACTCGTATACCGCCTAACAGTTCTCTTTTGATCTCCAGTAGCATGCTCGGGGTATTCTTGTGTTTTCAAAAACCTCTAAATATCATGGTACCATGGCTGGATATTCGGTCCTGCCTTGACTGTATTACAGTAACCGTGTCTTTCCCTGATTTGGATTTCCAAGGGATCGATATGGGCATTGCCTGGATAAGGTAACATTGAAGCTAAAGTGGCAAGTGCATCAACTAGTTCGTTGTGATACCGCAGGATGTACCTGAACTATATTGATTTGAACCGCTTGCCGAGATCCTCCACGTGCTGTCGGTAGGGAATAATTTTGACATCTCGAGTTTCCCATCCACCATGGGCTTGCCGGATAATCAGATCAGAATCCCCCATAATCAACAAATCTTCAAAACCTTGATCGATTGTCATATTCATGCCTATGATGCAAGCTTCATACTAAGCCGTATTGTTCGTGCAAAAGAAACAAAGCCTAGCTGTAACCGGATAGTGCTGACCAGTGGGTGAGATCAAGATTGCCCCAACTCCTACAACTTTGGCATTTACGGCCCTATCAAAGAACATTTTCCAAGCATGAGCGTCCTCAGAGACTACTTCTATTGTGTTTACCTCCTCATCTGGAAAATAAGTACTCAATGGTTGGTATTCCTCATCAACCGGGTTTTCAGCCAAATGATCTGCCAATGCCTGGGCTTTCATTGCCATGCGAGTGACGTATACTATGTCGAATTCAGTAAGCAAGATTTGCCACTTTGCCAATCTCCCAGTAGGCATCGGTTTCTGGAATATGTACTTCAAAGGATCTAACCTGCTTATGAGGTGAGTAGTATGAGCCTGAAGATAATGTCTCAACTTTTGAGCGGCCCATGTCAAAGCACAACACGTTCTTTCTAACAAAGTGTATTTGACTTCATAACCGGTGAACTTCTTGCTTAAGTAATAGATCACCTACTCTTTCTTTCCAGTTATATCATGCTACCCCAGGACACAGCCAAAAGAATTTTCTAAGACCGTCAGATACAGGAACAGAGGTCTCCCTGGTTCTGGCGGGACCAAAACTGGAGGCTTTGAAAGATATTCTTTGATCTTGTCAAATGCCCCCTGACACTCAGCTGTCCAATTGATTGTTGCATCTTTCCTTAACAACTTGAATATAGGCTCACATGTGGCAATCAGTTGAGCGATAAACCGACTAATATAGTTTAACCTGACCAATAGACTCATCACGTCTTTCTTTGTTCTTGGGGGAGGTAGATCTCGGATAGCCTTTATCTTTGTTGGATCTAACTCGATACCTCTCCTGCTGACTATGAAACCCGAAAGTTTTCCTGATGGGACTCCGAAGGCGCATTTAGCCGGATTCGGTTTCAAGTCATACTTTCGCAGTCTCTCAAAAACCTTCCTCAAGTCTTGAACATGATCGTCCTGAATCTGGACTTGATGATCACGTCGTCTACATACACCTCTATCTCTTGATGCATCATATCATGAAAAATAGTAGTCATGGCTCTCATATAAGTTGCCCCAGCATTCTTCAAACCAAACGGCATAACCCGGTAATAGTAAGTGCCCAAAGGGGCAGTGAAAGCTATTTTCTCGGCATCTTCTTCATCCATCAACACCAGGTGATATGCTGTGTAACAATCCACGAAGGACTATATCTCATGTTTGGCGCAGTTATCAATAAGGATGTAGATTTTGGGCAAAGGAAAATTATCTTTGGGACTTGCTTTATTCAAATCTCGATAATCCACACACACCCGGGTTTTCCCATCTTTCTTCGGCACGGGAACTACATTGGCCAACCATGTAGTATACTAGAACACCCGGATTACCCCCATTTTCAACTGTTTTGTGATTTCTTCTTTGATCTTATCACTGATATCAGTCTTAAACTTTCTCTGATTTTGTTGAACTGGGGGACAATCAGGGTAAATTGGTAATTTATGCGCCACTAGATCAACACTTAGTCCCGACATGTCATCGTATGACCAAGCAAACACATCTTTAAACTCAAACAAGAGTTGAATTATTGCATCCCGTGTTTTCTCATCTGTGTGAATGCTTATTTTGGTTTCTCGGATTTCTTCAAAAGTTCCCAAATTAACCAGTTCTGTATCATTCAAGTTAGGCTTAGGTTTATTCTCAAAGTGTTCCAGTTCTCGATTTATTTCCCTAAAATCCTCTTCTTCATCATATTCCGGTTCTTGGTACATTATTTCACAATTAGACAGCATGTTTGGATCTGGTCATGAAGTCCACAAGCATGTCATGTTATTTAAAACCGCATTATTAGAACTGAAAAGAAGAAATAAAAGAGGAAAAATAGCAAAAATCAGAAAGAATAAAGAAAATAAACGATGAAATATTGATTTCATTTCTTGGAATTGGGGAAATAAAAGGGTTTACATTCAGGAATTTAAAAATAGAAAACTAAAGAAAACATCTGAGTTACACCCTGGGGTAACTCGTGATGCAGGAAAAAGTGGCAGGACAAGTCTACCCGGACTCCCGCCTGACTGGGAACGGTGTAGCCTTCCAATTTTGAAGTTTAGCATCTGGCCCCATGTATAGAACCTCAGTGGTGCTTGTGCCTTCTCCCAGCTGAACCATGTGGGTTTCGTAAAGCATTTCTCTCATCGCCCCACATATCTCCTCAATTTCGTCAGCCGTAAAGGCCTCATCATCTTCTTCGTCATCGTACCTTGGCCTGACGAAAGTTTCGTACAAATGTGGCAGTGGTTGAGGTAAATCCCATCCCTCATTTTTTCTCTTATTTGCCCACTCTTCATCACCTGGGGTATGGTGGAAGCCTATCCCAAAGAACTTCTTAGTTGAAGGCAGGGTGATAGGTTCAACTATCCCTTGCAATGATTTCCCAAGCCTTTTTCCTGGTTTGAATCCTCGTCAGATCATTTCTTTAGCAACCATGATCGAGGCATAGGACAAGAAAGGTTGGGGACAAGGGCTACCCTCTTCATACTACTCCTCCAATATAACTTCAAAAGCCTGATAAACTATGTGCTCGCTTCTCTCTCTTGCTTCAAGACATGGTATGGATGGGTCCGGATAAATAGACCGATCGTCTTCTCCGTGGACCATAATTTCCTGATCTTCATGTTCGAACTTCGCCATTTGGTGGAGAGTGGAGGGTACAACTCCTGCAGCATGAATCCAAGGCCTTTCGAGAAGAAAGTTGTAAGATGTGTCCATATCCAGTACCTGGAAAGTCACCTCAAACTCCACCGGTCCTATAGTCAATATCAGGTCTATTTCTCCGAGGGTGTCCCTTTTGATGCCATCGAAGGCTCTTACATAGGCGTTATTGGGACAAATCCTTCCGGTCCCAATTTTGATTATCTGCAGTGTGGAGAGCGGGCAAATGTCAACACCCGAACACCCATCCACCCTTACGCGCTTGACATAGTAACCTTCACACTTGACGGTCAGATGTAAGGCCTTGTTATGAGCCGCTCCCTCCGGAGGCAAATCATTCTTATTAAAGGAAATTTGATTAACAACAAAGAACCTTTCTGCCATTCTTTCGAGTTGCTCGATCGAAGTCTTAGCTGGTACATACGCCTCCTTTAGAGTCTTCATTAGGATCTTCTGATGCTCAGCAGACCTTATTAACAAAGATAGCATAGACACTTGTTCAGGTCACTTACACAACTGACCTACCACTTCATAATCAGGCATCTTTATTTTCTGAAAGGAAGCCTCTTCAGCGCTCACAGGCTTCTTATGTGGAAAGCGCTTCCGGGAGGCATTGTTTACCTCCTGTACACCTGAATATTTCTTAGCAACGGTATTCCCCGGAAGTTCTCCTGTGATTTCTTTACCTTTGTATGTAACCAACGCCTACTAATAATTCCATGGTACTGCAGACGGTTGGCTTATGTGGCACGCGTCCAATAACCACTGGCTCATTCAGCTGAAGTGGTTTAATTGTCCCCCGGACCACATAGGCTCTTTTTGGCATATACATTGGTGTTCCCTTTTTTGCTTAAAATTTCTTTGGAGTACTCACGACTAATGGCTTTTCTTGGCGGCCTCATGGAACATACAGAACCTCATTTTCAAAAGGCACCGTCTCTGCTTTTGTTTCATCTTTCTTCTCAAATTCAGTCTCGACAGTTTTAGTCTTCTTCTCCCCTTTCTCTTGCTCCAGGGCTGCCTTAGGCTTCCTTTCTGCATCAGCGATAGTAATTATGGCTTTCAAAGCGGGATCAAACTCCGTTTCTTTGCAAATCATCTCGATCACCGGCCCATTATTGTGAGCGGGCAACAGATTGTTAGTCACATTTGGGACCTCTTCGTCCCTTAACACTATCTTCCCCTATTCTGTCAAGTTCTCTACTGTCCTTTTTAAGGTCCAACAATCATTGGTATCATGCCCTTCTATCCCCGAATGATAAGCACACCTGACACCGGCTTTGTAAGCAGGCGATGCTGGATTTTTCCTTGTTTGAGGGACTGGCTGTAGGAGACCAATTTGGACAAGCTTTAGGAATAGGTTGGAATATGGTTCGCCAATGGGTGTGAAGTTTTGTCTCCTGGGTGGTTCCTGAGGACGGAAGTTATTCTGAGGTGGTTGGGGATTATAGTGGTTCCGGTAAGGAGGTTAGTTTCTAGAAAGTGGAGCTTGGTTCCGGTTGGCTTGTTGCAGTGGCCGACCATAAGGTTGAGCATTCATGACCATGTAGGGTTGAGGATCATAGGCCATGTCTTGGTGGGGGTAGTAGTGTTGCGGGGTTCTTTCCGGAAAAAGGGACCTGGGGGTATGGTATTTTCTTGCATTTGACGCCGCCATGGATGTTTCTTCCTTTTTCTTGCCCCTCACTATTCCTCCAGACCCACCCTGAATGGCTTGGGAGGCAGCTCTGATAGCGGATTGGTTCAAAATTTGACCAGTTTTCAAATCGTTTTCGACCATTTCGCCAATCTTGATGGTTTCAATGAATGGTCTACCCATTGCAGACATCATATTTTAGAAGTAGTCTGGTTCCTGAGCTTGGAGAAAAACTGTGACCATTTTGACCTCATCTATTGGAGGTTTTACCCTGGATGCCTGTTCGCGCCATTTAACTGCGTACTCTCGGAAGCTTTCCGAGGGTTTCTTATTTAGGTTTTTTCAATGAGTTCCTATCTGGAGCTATGTGTCACACCTCCTTTTTACACACCTACCCCGGAGGATAAATGTATAAGGGAGTTTTTCCATTTAAAGTGACATTATTCAAATCGGGATTGGTTATTTATTTAATTTTCAGAGTCGCCACTTGGGAAAGGTTTGGCTTTTGGTGTCCCAAGTCACCGGTTTAACTTGAATCCCAAATCGAGGAAAATTTTCGACTTCCCAATTGGAGTCTGCAAACCAGAAATTCTAAGTAAGGAATTCTGTTGACCCGAGGGAAGGTGTTAGGCACCCCCAAATCCCGTGGTTCTAGCACGGTCGCTTAAACAGTTATAAATGGCTTAATATCTGATTTTAAAACATGTTTTAGGCTTAAAAAGTACTTGCGACGGCTAGGGTTCTAGGCTCAAAATCTTTATTTGACGAATTCCAGGTTGATTCGAGGGGAACTAGTGGTGTTCTAGTGGTGAGGGAGGTCCAAGGGTGGCATGGTGTTGATTTGGTGGCCATCAGACGAACCTGGGTTGGGGTCTGATTCTTCTATTGAATATTCGAAGAGTTTCATAGGGATTTGGTGGAAACTATTATGGGGGTTGGGACGGGGAGGTCATGGTGGTTTGATGGTGTAAAGATGGGGTTGTTTGGCCGTCGACCACCGCCATAGGCGATTTTTGGCGGGCGGTCGACGGTGTTTAGTGGTGGTGGGATTTGTCCGGTCTCTAAGGTTAGAGACGATAAAGAGGGGGGGTATTTTGCTTGGGGGGAGGGGTAAGGGGTTAAGGATATATACTAGAGGGGTAAATGAATCCTGGCCATTTGATCTGATGAGATCAACGGCTTAGATTAGTCACTCAAAAAGAAACGGTGTCGTTTGGTCTTAGTTAGGGGCGGGTGGGTTTGGGGAATGGGTCAGGTTGTTGAGATGGGTTGGGAGATGGGACAATGGCCGTTGTATTGTGATCAAATGGACGGCTGAGATGAGTAGCCATCAAAAGGACGTAGTATTCTACCTATACTACGTCGTTTGGATGGTCTCGTGGACTGAATAACTGGACCGGGTAAAAAATGTTGTGGGCCTGGACTTTGATCAATATTTGGACGGCCCAGTCCAATTTTCTTACTATTTTTGCTCTTTTCTTCATTTTAATTCCTAATTTAGAACATTAAAATCCTAGATTAAATAACAAAAAATCAAATTAACTTCTACTAATAATTAACACACAAAATTCAATACCAAATTAAAACAAAATCACACAACTAGACCTTGGAACGATAAAATGCAACATACATTATTTTTGTGATTTTTTTTTATTTTTTTAAAAACAAATTACTTAATTAATCCTAATCATAAAATTAAATCAAAAGATGCAAATGCAACATATTTTTGTATTTTATACTAATTTAAACAAATAGACATGAACAAACAAATGCAAACAATAACACAAAAATTCAGAACAATTGCAAACTATCAAAAATTATTTTATTTTGGAGTAATTCGTACAGGGCAAAAATCACGTGCTCACAGCTGCCCCTCTTTTTTCGGAAACACGAAGAGTTTTCGTGCAAAGATAAAGTGAGAGGATACGAGCGATTTTTGCCCGTTTGAGTACTCCGTATGAAGAATTTTTTGAAGGACTTGACCGAACCTTTGCTTCAAAAGGTCTCCTACATATCCCTGGCTAAAAGGGAATCAGGTCAATGTAGTTTGGGAAGTTTCGGTAGCTGGGACTACCGTGAAACTGTGGTTTCACTGTTATTGATGTTGCTGCTGCTGCTGCTGCTTACTGACCTCCTTATTACACCAAAAGGAAATCGAAGCTAAGCTAGCTATGTCTATCAACTATTAGTTACAAGATTCCTATCTATAATTCTTTTGAGACTTGATATTGAGTCTTAGCTGATTTTGCTGTAGACTTTGATCTGAATCTTGATGCTCGCAAGTTATAGGTGCTTGTTTCTTTCTGCAGCACTGAACAAAATAGGTTTGGCGGGGCTTGTGACTTCAATCAGATCTCGAGCGGTCTGCACCTTTGTTTGCTCCAATATTCGAGCTCATTTCTTTTTTGTTCTTTTCTTCTTCTTTTTATTCTAGATTGAGACTCATCCTTTTGGTCATCTCGAATCTTGTGCCTCGAGGTCATACCTGCTTAGACATCAAAGACAAATGAACGAAATTTTCTGCCCCAGTTTTCACTAGAAAATTTTGAGAGTTAGGTGTGACACATATTCAAGCAGTCAATTCAGTATTGTGTATCCTTGTGAATGGATCCAGGTTGTGCTGGTAAATAGCCGAGTTATGCCAGAAAGGTCCGCGGGTTATGCCGGGAAAGTCATCGGATTATGCCGAAAAAGGTCCACGGGTTATGCCGGGAAGGTTATCGGGTTATGCTGGAAAAGGTCCACGGGTTATGTCGGGAAGGTCATCAGGTTATACCGGAAAAGGTCCACGGGTTATGCCGGGAAAGTCATCGGGTTATGCCGGAAAAGGTCCACGGGTTATGCCGGGAAGGTCATCGGGTTATGCCGGAAAAAGTCCACGGGTTATGCCGGGAAGGTCATCGGGTTATGCTGGAAAAGGTCCGCGGGTTATGTCGGGAAATCGGGTTATGCCGGGAAAGGTCCACGGGTTATGCCGGGAAGGTCATCGGGTTATGCCTGAAAAGGTCCACGGGTTATGCCAGAAAAATCATCGGGTTATGCCGGAAAAGGTCTACGGGTTATGCCGGGAAAGTCATCGGGTTATGCCGGAAAGGTCATCGGGTTATGCCGGGAAGGTCATCGGGTTATGCCGGAAAAGGTCCACAGATTATGCCGGGAAGGTCATCGGGTTATGCCGGAAAAGGTCCACGGGTTATGCCGGGAAAATCATCGGGTTATGCCGGAAAAGGTCCACGGGTTATGCCGGGAAAGTCATCGGGTTATGCTGGAAAAGGTCCACGGGATATGCTGGGAAGGTCATCGGGTATGCCGGGAAAGGTCCACGGGTTATGCCGGGAAAGTCATCGGGTTATGCCGGAAATGGTCCATGGGTTATGCCGGGATTTTGGAAAGAAAAGGCTCTTTGGGTTATGCCAGGGAGATCCTCGATTTTTGGCCGGGATTTCGAAAGAAAAAGCTCCTTGGTTTATGCCAGGGAGATCCTCGGTTTTTTGGACGGGATTTTGAAAGAAAAAGCTCCTTGGGTTATGCCAGGGAGGTCCTCTATTTTTTGGTCAGAATTTGAAAAGAAAAAGCTCCTTGGGTTATGCCACGGAGGTCCTCGGGTTATGCCGGGATTTTTAAGGAATGGGGTCCTATGCTATCATGATTTGCTTTTCTTTTGGGATTTTCATTTTATTTTATTTTCTTCTTTCTTCAATCTTCTCTAACTTTATTCTTATTTTCTTCTTTTATTTAGCAAAACGCATGAAAAAATTAGAGGAGAAACTTCCCTTTTGGTTGATTCCCTGCTGCATAGTTGTTTCAGCATTTGCGCGTTTCATTTCTTTTTGGGTTGCCCCTACATCTTGCATGGTTGCTTTGAACAAAACCTGTTTTCAACAAAGAACGATTTGTTAGTTGAAATGGTGGTTGGTTTTGTGGCCTTGATCATCTCAATTGCTTGATCCCAATTCCATTTCCGTTGAGAACTTTGCTGCTTGCCGATCTTGAGAGGAAAATTCTTTTCAAACTTGACAAAACTCAACTTTTAGGTCTTCATGAAGACTTGCCCGTGTGGGCTCTGGCCTTTTCACTTTATTATGCTCTTAGGACCTTTGCCTTTGACTTTCTCTCTTTTCCAATGTCTTTTACTTTGGAAACAATCAATCACCATGGTCAGTCGGGATTGGATTGACGCACCACTAAGGCTGGATATTTTTTGACTCTTGCCAGGCGGAGCCCTGTGAAACCGGTCCTACCACCTTTTCTTTGTAATTGTTACAGCATCAAAGTTAAACCGAAAGGGATTCAAAGAAAAGTATGCAAAAGGCAAGCATATGAGTTTAAAGAGAAGTGTACCTTTCGGGGAAAAAAAAGGACTTATCTGGGGGTGCATGCTGACTTCAAATGGACATGACATGTTTCTTGGATTGGATGCCCGACCCACACAAACTTTCCAGCTTCTCGTGAACCCATTGATCTGCGTTTCTAAACCAGGGAACCTTGCCAGGACTTTTGATGATGAGATATCCTCTTTTCAACCGACAACGCCCTTTTTGGTTTTTTGCCAGTCAATCTCTCTCATTTCTCTTCTCACCATCGCCTGATAGTGCTCTTTGTGATTTTTCACTAAGCGGACTCTCTCTCATTTTCATTTTCTCTACTCCTCTTCGCCTTATGGTGCCCGAAGTTTTTCACCTATAAGACTCTCATTTTATTTCTTTCAATTTGAATTGTATCAGATTCCAACAATGACGTTTTCCACTTCCCTACCTTTGCTAATTGATCGAAAGGACTTGGACAAGGTCTTTGGGGTAAAAGGATTTTGGGCAGAACTACAGCTTTGGAACCATTTCGGCGGTTTCATGGCCGAACCATTATATCATCTGCCCCAGTTTCAATTTTTTTTTTGGGAAATTAGGATTTTTATTTTGGTGTGACCGAACCTCAGGGAGAGGCTGCCTACGTATCCTTTCGGAATCAAGTCGAACGTAGTTCAGGCAACTAATATTTTGTTTTTGTTTTTTGTTTTTTGTTTTTTGTTTTTTGTTTTTTTTTCATTTTTCAATAACACTTTCAGGTTCCAGAGAGGGTAATCAAAGAAGAGTAACCGGCTCAAATGGGTTTGCAGAGGGTTGATAGTGTTTGGGTAGCAAGAATGAAAGTCTTCGTCATTTCAATTGAACAAAGTCATTACCATAGAAGATCTAGACATAGTACCTTTTTACCGCATCCGCATTCACAACTGCTTCAGGATCATTTCCTTCAATATCACCCAGATATAACGCTCATCTTGGCAATATCTTCCTGATGATGTACGAACCCTTCCAATTAGGAGCAAATTTTCCTTTTGCTTCCTGGTGATGAGGAAGAATGCGCCTTAATACTAATTGACCTACTTTAAAATTCGTGGGTCGCACTTTCTTGTTGTAAGCACGGGCCATTCTTTGTTGGTACAACTGCCCGTGACAGATCGCAGCCATTTGCTTTTCATCAATAAAGGTCAATTGTTCCAGGCGAGTCTTGACCCACTCACTGCCCTCAATTTCTGCTTCGACGATGATTCGGAGAGAAGGGATTTCTACCTATACAGGTATTACTGCCCCAGTCCCATATACCAAAAGGTACGGGGTTGCTCCTACCGATGTGTGCACCGTGGTGCGATATCCCAGTAATGCGAAGGGCAACTTTTCATGCCATTGTTTGGAGCTCTGAATCATTTTCCTCAAGATTTTCTTGATATTTTTGTTTGCTACTTCAACAGCACCATTGGCTTTGGGCCGGTAGGGAGTGGAGTTTCTATGCGTTATTTTGAACCGTTCGCATACCTCTTCCATCAAACGATTGTTCAGGTTTGGAGCATTATTTGTGATGATAGTCGCAGGAATACCAAAACGACAAATAAGATTGGAGTGCACAAAATCTACCATAGCTTTCTTAGTGACCTATTTGAGAGTGACGGCTTCAACCCATTTCGTGAAGTAGTCGATGGTAACCAATATGAATCTATGCCCATTTGAGGCTTTTGGTTCGATTGGCCCAATAACATCCATGCCCCAAGCAACGAATGGCCAAGGTGCTGACATAGGATGTAGTTCTGTTGGAGGTGCATGAATCAAGTCACCGTGCACCTGACACTGATGGCACTTCCGGACAAAGCTGAAGCAGTCTTTCTCCATGGTTATCCAGTAATATCATGCTCGAAGGATTTTCTTTGCCAAAACATACCCATTCATGTGAGGTCCACACACACCTGCGTGTACTTCATGCATGATCTTTTCGGCTTCTTCGGTATCAACACATCTTAATAAATTGAGATCTGGGGTCCTCTTGTACAAGACATCACCACTTAAGAAAAAAACACTTGCATGCCGTCTAATGGTTCTCTTTTGATCCCCACTAGCTTGATCTGGATATTCTTGCATTTTCAGAAAACTTTTGATATCGTGGTACCGTGGTTGGGTGTTTGGATCTACCTTAACCGTATGAAAATAGCCATGCCTTTCCCTGATTTGGATTTCTAAGGGATCAATGTGAGCATTGCCTGGGTAAGGTAACATCGCGGCCAGAGTGGCGAGTGCATCAGCCAATTCATTGTGACACCGAGGGATGTACCTGAACTCTATCGATTTGAACCGCCTACTAAGATCTTCCATATGCTGTCGATAGGGGATAAACTTAACATCGTGGGTTTCCCATTCTCCTTGGGCTTGCCGGGTAATCAGATCTGAGTCTCCCATAATCAATAACTCTTCAATATCTTGGTTAATCTCCATATGCATACCCATGATACATGCTTCATATTCAGCGGTGTTGTTTGTGCAGAAAAACTGAAGCCTGGCCATGGCCGGATAGTGCTGACCAATGGGTGAAATCAAGATTGCCCCAATTCCTACACCTTTTATGTTTACCGCCCCCATCAAAGAACAATTTCCAAGCATGTGTGTCTTCAGAGATGGCCTCTATTGAATTTACCTCTTCATCTGGGAAGTAAGTGTTCAATGGTTGGTATTCATCATCAACCGGGTTTTCAGCCAAATGATCTGCCAATGCCTAAGCTTTCATTGTTGTGCGAGTGACATAGACTATGTCAAATTCAGTGAGCAGAATCTGCCATTTCTCTAATCTCCATGTGGGCATCGGTTTCTGAAATATGTATTTCAAAGGATCCAACCTAGTTATGAGGTGGGCGGTGTAGGCATGCAAGTAATGTCTCAACTTCTGAGCGACCCAAGTCAAAGCACAACAGGTTCTTTCTAATAGAGT
>MU715231.1:23783-45419 GCA_026770625.1 Nicotiana glauca
CCGAGGACACATCCGAAAGAATTTTTGAAGACCGTCAGATACAAGAAAAGAGGCCTCCTAGGCTCTGGTGGGACCAAGACGGGTGGATTTGACAGATATTCTTTGATCTTATCAAAGGCTTCTTGACATTCATCTGTCCACTTGACTGCTGCATCTTTCTTCAATAATTTGAATATGGGCTCACATGTGGATGTCAGTTGAGCAATGAACCGGCTGATATAGTTTAATCTACCCAACAAGCTCATCACATCTTTCTTGGTTCTCGGAGGAGGCAAATCCCGGATAGACTTTATCTTTGTTGGGTCTAACTCGATACCTCTCCTGCTGACTATAAAGCCCAAAAGTTTACCAGACGGGACCCCAAATGCACATTTGGCAGGGTTCAACTTCAGATCATACTTGCGCAACCGTTCAAAGAATTTCCTCAAATCTCGAACATGATCATCCCGGGTTCTGGACTTGATGATCACGTCGTCCACATATACCTCTATTTCCTGATGCATCATATCATGGAAAATGGCGGTCATGGCCCTCATGTAGGTCGCCCCAGCATTCTTCAAACCAAACGGCATGACTCTATAACAATATGTACCCCAGGGTGTGGTAAAGGCTGTCTTTTCGGCGTCTTCTTCGTCCATCAATACCTGGTGATATCCGGCGTAACAATCCACGAAGGACTGTATCTCATGTTTGGCGCAGTTATCAACAAGGATGTGGATGTTGGGCAAAGGGAAATTGTCTTTGGGACTTGCCTTGTTCAAATCTCTATAATCCACACACACCCGGGTCTTCCCGTCTTTCTTTGGAACTGGAACTATATTAGCCAACCATGTAGTATATTGGACCACTTGAATTACCCCTGTTTTCAACTGTTTCGTGATTTCTTCCTTGATCTTATCACTGATGTCAGTTTTAAACTTTCTTTGCTTTTGTTGGACTGGAGGGTAATTGGGGTAAGTTGGCAACTTATGAACCACCAGATCAACACTTAGCCCTGGCATGTCGTCGTACGACCAAGCAAACATATCTTTGAACTCGAACAAGAGTTGGATTATTGCAACTCGGGTTTTCTCGTCTGTGTGAATGCTTATTTTGGTTTCCCGAATTTCTTCAGAAGTTACCAAATTAACCGGTTCTGTATTATTCAAGTTTGGCTTAGGTTTATTCTCAAAGTGCTCCAGTTCTCAATTTATTTCCGTAAAATCCTCTTCTTCATCATATTCCGGTTCTTGGTTCATTATTTCACAATTAGACAGCGTGTTTAGGTCTGGGCGTGAAGTCCTTAAGCATGTCATGTCATTTAAAGCCGCATTATTAGAACTGAAAAGAAAAAATAAAAGAGGAAAATAGCAAAAATCAGAAAAAATAAAGAAAAATAAACAATGAAATTTTGATTTCATTTCTTAGAATTAGGGAAATAGCAGGGTTTACATTCAGGAAATTGAAAACGGGAAACTAAAGAAAACATCCGAGTTACACCCAAGGATAACTCGTGATGCTGGAAAAGTGGCAGGACTAGTCTACCCGGACTCCCGCCTGACTGGAAATGGTGTAGCCTTCCAATTTTGAAGTTTAGCATCTGGTCCCATGTATAGCACCTCAGCGGTGCTTGTGCCTTCTCCCAGCTGAACCATGTGGGTTTCATAAAGCATTTCTCTCATCGCCCCACATATTTCCTCAATCTCTTCGGCTGTAAAGGCCTCATCCTCTTCTTCTTTAACATACTTTGGACTGATGAAAGTCTCGTACAAGTGCGGCAGTGGTTGAGGTAAATCCCATCCCTCATTCTTTCTCTTATTCGCCCACTTTTCATCACATGGGGTGGGGTGAAAGCCTATCCCAAAGAATTTCTCAGATGAAGGCAAGGTGATAGGTTCAGCTATTCCTTGTAATGATTTTCCAAGCCCTTTTCCTAGTTTGAATCCCCGTCGGATCATTTCTTTAGCAACCATGATTGAGGCATTGGACAAGAAAGGTTGGGGGCAAGGTCTCCCCTCTTCATACCGATCTACCAATACTACTTCAAAATCCTGATAGACGATGTGCTTACTTCCCTCTCTTGCTTCGAGACATGGGATGAATGGATCCCGATAAATAGACTGTTCGTCCTCTCCGTGGACCACAATTTCCTGATTTTCATATTCGAACTTCACCATTTGATGGAGAGTAGAAGGCACAACCCCTGCAACATGAATCCAAGGCCTTTCGAGAAGAAAATTGTAAGATGTGTCCATATCTAGGACGTGGAAGGTCACCTCAAAGTCCACGGGGCCAATGGTCAGAATTAAATCGATTTCTCCAATTGTGTCCCTTTTGATGCCATCGAAAGCTCTTACACAGACATTATTGGGACGAATCCTTCCAGTCCCGATTTCCATTCTCTGCAGTGTGGAGAGTGGGCAAATGTCGACACTCGATCCCCCGTCCACTATTACTCATTTGACATAGTATCCTTCGCACTTGACGGTCAGGTGTAAGGCCTTGTTATAAGCCGCTCCCTCCGGAGGTAAATCATTCTTATTAAAGGAAATTTGATTGACAATAAAGAATCTTTCTGCCATTCTTTCGAGTTGCTCGAGCGAAGTCTCAGCTGGCATATATGCCTCGTTCAAGGTTTTCAGCAGGATCTTCTGATGCTCGGTAGACCTCATTAGCAAAGATAGCATAGACACCTATTCAGGGTACTTGCGCAACTGATCCACCACTTCAAAATTAGGTATCTTCATTTTTTGGAAGAAAGCTTCTGCTTCTTCAGCTCTTACCGGCTTCTTGGGTGGGAAACGCTTCCGTGTGGCATTGTTCACTTCTTGTATGTCTGAATATTTTCTAGCAGAAGTATTTCCCGGAAGTTCTCCTGTGATTTATTTGCCTTTGTATGTAACCAACGTCCGTTAATAATTCCATGGCACCGCAGACGGGTCCGTTATTGGCTTCTATGGCACGCGTCCGATAACCACTGGCTCATTCAGCTGAGGTGGTTTAATCGTCCCCCGGACCATATAGGCTCCTTTCGGCACATACATCGGTATTCCTTTTTTCATTTCGAATCTCTGCGGCTTCTCTAAGCGACCTTGTGGAATATAGAGAACCCCAATTTTCAAAGGCACCCTCGTCTCTGCTTTTGTTTCGACTTTCTTCTCAAACTCTAGCTTGAAAGTTTTAGCCTTCTCTTCCCCTTTCTCTTACTTCGGGGCTGCCTTAGGCTTTCTTTCTGCATCAGTGATAGAAATTATTGCCTTCAAGGCGGGATCAAACTCCTTGTCTTCATAGATCATCCCGATTACCGGCCCATTATTGTGAGCGGGCAAGGGATTATTAGTCACATTCGGGACTTCCTCGTCCCTTACCACTATCTTTCTCTGTTCTATCAAGTCTTCCACTACCCTTTTTAAAGTCCAACAATTGTTCATATCGTGCCCTTCTGCCCCTGAATGATAGGCACATCTGACACCCCGCTGATATGATGGTGATTTCGGGTTTTGCCCATTTGGGGGTATGGGTTGTAGGAGACCCAATTCGACAAGCTTTGGGAATAACTCAGAATATGGTTCACTGATGGGGGTGAAAGTTCGTCTCCTGGGTAGTTCCCGAGGACGGAAGTTATTCTGGAGTGGTTGGGGATTATAGTGGTTTCAGTAAGGAGGTTGGTTTCTAGGAGGTGGAGCTTGGTTCCGGTTGATTTGTTGCGGTGGTCGGCCATAAGGTTGAGCATTCATGACCATGTAGGGTTGAGGAGTATAGGCCATATCTTGGTGGGGGTAGTAATGCTGCGGGGGTCTGTCCGGAAAAAGAGACCTTGGGGTATGGTATTTTCTTGCATCTGTCGCCGCCATGGACGTTTCTTCCTTCTTCTTGCCCATCGTTACTCCTCCAGACCCACCATGAATGGCTTGGGAGGTAGCTCTGATAGTGGATTGGCTCAAAATTCGACATGTTTTCAACCCATTTTCAACCATTTCCCCAATTTAAATTGCTTCTGCAAAAGGTTTTCCCAAGGCTGACATCATATTCTGGAAGAAATCGGGCTCTTGGGCTTGTAGGAAGACAGTGACCATCTCTATCTCATCCATTGGAGATTTCACTCATAAAGCTTGTTCGCGCCACTTAATTGTATATTCTTTGAAATTTTCTGAGGATTTCTTCTTTAGATTCGTTAGAGAGTTCCTATCTGGCGCAATGTCTATGTTGTATTGAAACTGTCGAACAAAGTCTCGGGCAAGATCATCCCAGATATTCCAACTTGAGATATCCTGATCCATATACCATTCTGAAGCAATACCGATTAAGCTTTCCCCGAAATATGCCATCAATAATTCTTCCCTGCCACCGGCTCCCCGTAACTGATTGCAATACTTCTTCAAATGAGCAATGGAGTCACCGTGCCCGTCATACTTTTCAAATTTTGGTGTTTTGAACCCTGACGGCTAATGGACATGCGGGAACATACACAAATCTGCATAGGAGACACTCTTCTGCCCGCTCAACCCTTGCATGTTCTTTAAGTTCTGTTCGAGGCTTCTCATTCTCTTAGCCATGTCATCCTTCTCGACTGCTCTGGAATTTTGGTCTTGCCCAGGCGTAAGCTCGTATCGAGGCTGCTGAGGCTAAGCGTTGGTGGAAAACTGGGTAGGTTCCAACGATAAAGATGGTGCTTGGAATGTGAATGAAGATGAGTCAAAATTAGGCCTGTGTATAGCGGGTTGTGCCGCAGTTGGACAAGGCAGTGCAGTGAATATGTTTGTAGCCATGTCTGTCGCTGACACCCGAGGATAAGACTCAGAGGGTGATCCAGCGGAGTGAGCTAAAATGGTAGGATACCCAAATGGGGTAGTTGGATAACTTACAGGGATGTTGGAAGTCCCACTTGCCCTAGCAAACAGCTCGGGGAATCCATGGATCACACTTGGCGGTTTTCTTCCATTGTTCCAGTCATCCAACATTTCCAACATACGGAGACGCATGATTCTATTTTCCTCAGCAGTAGCTGATTAATAAGTTGGGATGGCCGAGATTGAACTCTCCTCTGAAATAGGAATCGTTGGTAGAGGAATTTCTGAAGACATTTCTACACTCCTTTTCGACATTGTGAAGTAAGTGTGAACACTCCCTTTCGACTTTGTGACGGGTGGCTGAACACTTCCTTTCAACCTCGTAAAGTATGAATGTGAGGACAGATTACCACAAAACCAATCACCTTTCTATAGAACCTGGACACAGCAACAACTGGTTAATTTGAGACAAGTAACATATAGGTAATCTCACGTTGGGGTGTGATGCACCTATACAGTTAGATGGATTTCTACATGTTTTGCAACGGTTGCATGCGTCATCCCGGCCTTTACTTATGCTTTCCCTATTTCCTTTTATTTTATTTATATACTTTATTAGGGTTACGGTCGAATCTGATGAAGATTGACTACGTATCATACCCCCGCACGAATCAGACTAAGCGTAGTTCGCAAAAAATGAATGCAAAGAATAAAGAAACAAATTTTTCTGGGAATTTTCCAATTCATTAATAAAACATTTCATTACCAACAAGAAATTTAGAAAGGGAAGCAAAGTACATACTCAAACACTTCTAATAAACTTTGGTACGAAAAGGAGAATGGACTCTAACAGACAACAGACTCCAGAAAAAAAAGAAAATACAAACTTGAGCTATGAGTACATTAAAGTTTCAAATTGTGCTGCCCGCGGAGCATCGTTCGGCCTTGCCGCGGGCTTGGGTGCAAGATCCCTTTTCAATTGTTCCAACTCATACATTATTCTCTTGATAAAAATAATCACTGCTGAGAAAAAGGTAGAGCGGGTCATGTCTTCACACTCTTGGCATTTCTTGACGATGGCGTGGGCAATGGTTTCAATCCTGTCCCTGGTTCGACCCTTTTGTATGAGCAGACGCCTTATTTGATCACTACGGGCTTCCAAAATCTGAGAATCCTGAAGATGCTGATTCCGCAATTGCTATATTTCTGCTTCCCTTAGAGCCAATAAGTCATGGCAGTGTCCACTTTCGGTCTCAAAGCTTCGGCTTGCTTGGCTGCTTCGTCTTCAAGGGTGGTCATCTTTCTTTTCAGATGGACAATGATTTTTTCATAATCTCTCTTCAATTGATGCAAGTAATGAGTGCGTTCTTCTGTTCTCTTTGCCCACTGTTCCCGGAGTCCTGCTACGATACCCTCGATTTTTTTTAGCTCGTCCTGGCATTCAACGATTTCCCTTCTCAAACCCTTTATCAAACGTTCATCCGTCCAACTCCTTTGTTGTTTGTCAGCGTCTACCTTCATTTGTTGGATTTGTGCTCTCAGGGCTTCATTTTCTTGAGCCAGCTTCTTTTTGTCCCCCTCATTGGCTGCAACTTGCACACTATTCTTAAACTTATGTTCTTGGATTTGCTTCTCCATTTTTCCCATCTTGGCCCTGTATTCATTTTCTTTAGCCAACCAGGTCCATTGTTCTTGTGATGACTCAGCGAAATCTTGGAGGTAAGGTCTTTTAGCTGGCCTCTCGGACTCAAGATCCGTCTTGTACCAAGCGGGGTATCCTGGCAATACTTCTTCTTTGGCCCGATCTCGTATGCAAGTGTCTGCTTTTAGGTACTGACATTCGTTCCAGATTTTGCGAACTACTGCTTCAGGGAATTGACTGTGAGGCCCAATTTCGACTACATGTCTGCTAAGATCTTCGTTTTTTGGGACTATTTGGCATCTTCCCACCTATCTCAATACTCGGTATGGGGCATACGATTGGATACTTTTCAGTCCCATTAGCAGAAAATGAGATCCTGTGGCTGACATGTATATGATTTCGTCTACAGACAACCATCCGAATGTCCACTCTATTTGGCGTGCAGAGACAGAACGCAGGTGTGTCACCCATTCGGTGACCCCTTCTGGCAAACAAAATCCGTCGATTCTTGTACGAAATTCTTCTATACATGTTTTCTCTGACGACCCGTAGATCATAAATTGAGGGCGATGGCACAAGTGTTCGGCCATCCACATTTGCAGCAATACATTACAACCCTCAAAAAAGTCATTCCCGGCTTTGCAAGCAGCAAGAGCGCGAAAGATGTCGGCTACTATCATTGGTGCAAGAGTGTTGTTTTCCTAAGTAAGGAAAGTACTGACGACCCCAGCTAATCGTATATCAATTTTTCCATCTTTTCTAGGGAACAACAGAAGTCTTAGAAAGGCCACCATAAACGCGAAACACCTGTGTTCCTCCCATTTCAAGCAGTTTCCCTTGCTACAAATTTTGTTTTCTAGGTTATTGAATCCTCCTATACGACCATATCTGTCGTATATGAATGACAAAGCACAAAAACCATTTGCCAAGTCCGGGTTATGGACCACCCTTCATATCTTTAAAGAGTCTAAAAACTTGTGGACGGCTACAACCCTTGGAGAAATCAAGTACTGCTTTCTTAATGGAACCTTGGGATCCCCGATGTATCCAGCTATTTCTTCCAATGTCGGGGTAAGCTCAAAATCTGAGAAGTGAAATACATTGTGTGCCGGGTCCCAGAATGGAATCAGTGCCCTTATGATATCCCCCGTCGGATTAATTTTCAGCAACCTAGTAAGGCCTCCCAAATATGAATTGACCATGTCTTGTCCTGATTTGCCCAAGTCATCCCACCACATATGTAATTCCAACGGGATATTATTTATAATAGCTTCGGATATATTCTGACTCGTGCTCATTTTGCACATTTCTTAATGTGATTAAAAAAACAAACTTTATTTTACTTAAAACAAAACTAACTTTTTTTTTTTACAAAAGACTCTGTTTTCGAACGCGGCCTTTCAGCACTTCGGGGACGAAGATTTTAAAGTTGCGTGGGCTAACTGACAAGACCTAAAAAAAATGATCAACGGTGGCTGCTCACGCAAAGCCAGCCTTCCGGTATCCTTTTCGGGAACATTCGGCTATTTTTGACAAAAGCGGCATTACCGGACTTATTTATGACAAAATAATTAATTTTGACATTTTTGGAGATTTCTTTTTTTAAAAAAGGAGAAAGTTGGACCCGATGAGGATTGCCTACTATCCCACACCCTGTGAGAATCAAACTCGCGTAGTTCGGTCAGATAAGACGAACTATTTTTTTTTTTAAAACAAGCTTTCCTTTTTCTTTTCAACAACGTATACTTTTACCAAATAATTTGAAAACAAGAAGAATATTTTTTTTTTAAGAATGATAAAATATTTTTTTTTATTTTCTTAAAAATTTGGCAGAGTTCCGACAGTATTTGGGCACTATTATGCTATTAATTCTCTACACTGTTATTTCTCTTCTTTTTTTTTCAATATTTTAAAAGCCGGTCAGCATGCAAGTCTGAAGCAAATAAATGCGTAAAACAAACAGGATGCAGCCGGATGGTCCTTTTTCATTTCAGGTTACCTGTCCTAGACGGACCCAACCCCTATGTTGAGTCCCCTAAGTCAAATGCAACGTGATGCAAATAAGCGTTCCTACTAGGGATCCGGCATGAAGTCAAGTTATTCTAGTTTCAAAACCTAGGTATGTGTTCTAGACCGTGTACCCGAGCGGACAACTCGAGTCGAGGAGGGGGCTACGTACAGGGGACCCGCGAGATCGTCCAGCTTTGTAACTTATCCGACCTCTTTCTTATTTCAGGGTAAGACACTAACAGAATAGGGAGTCTCAACCAATAAGCAACATCCCTGGAGGTGAGAAGAGAAGGGTTTCGGCATAATTTATATATACAGTTCAAATAATATCAAAGCGATAAAACATTTAGCACATTTAGCAGGAAAACATGTAGGAAAATCAGATAACGCCAAACATAACAGTTTATCTAATCTCGAATTCTGAACCCTGAACAAAATGTTCAGGGTTTTTTCCCCAATAGAATCGCCAGAGCTGTCACACCTCCTTTTTACACACCTACCCCGGAGGATAAATGTATAAGGGAGTTTTTCCATTTAAAGTGACATTATTCGAATGAGATTGTTTATTTATTTAATTTTCAGAGTCGCTACTTGGGATAGGTTTGGCTTTTGATGTCCCAAGTAACCGGTTTAACTTGAATCACAAATCGAGGAAAATTTTCGACTTCCCAATTGAAGTCTGCAAACCAGAAATTCTAAATAAGAAATTCTGTTGACCCGAGGGAAGGTGTTAGGCACCCCCGAATCCCGTGGTTCTAGCACGGTCGCTTAAACTGTTATAAATGGCTTAATATCTGATTTTAAAATATGTTTTAGGCTTAAAAAGTACTTGCCGCTTTTAAATTAATTTTTAAGAATTTGCAACATTGTTAAAATACGTCTCAAACCACGTCACATAAATGCACCCGTGATTTTTGACATAGTCTAACTTCGTTGAGATTTTGGATTTGGGTCACATAAATGTGCACCCGTATTTAGGAAGGTAAAATTATTTAATGACGGCCCTAAAGCGACTAGCGTATTGTTAACTTTGAGGAAGGCCGTGAAATTCGCTAAACGGCCCATCCTGAATTCAACGTATTTTATATAGACATTTAAAAAGGGCCCCGCAATTTATGGGTTTTGTTTGGCGAGGATCGTCTCATTTATTTTATTTAAGGATATCCTAAGGCGACTACGTTTCGCTATTTTATTTTTTGTCTCTAAAGAATAAAGAAAATGTCCTAATTAATTAATAAGAGAAAAGTTGCCTCCCACATTGGGCCTACAAGGACGTTTGCAGCCCAACGAGCCCAGGCTCGAGCTTGGACGGGAGCAACGCAGCACACATCTGGGCGGCCCAATCAACTCCAAACGAATCAACCAATTCTTGTGCAATTTTTACAAAAGTATTCTAACTCAAGTAATAAGATCCATTTGTGTTTATCACTGATTTGCTTTATATCCTTATGTCAATAATTCAAAAGTCAAATGACAAATTACCCTGTTTAACCATCCATTAATGAACTCCTAAACATTATTGAAAGCAAAATCGAATTAAACAACAGTAGTAATACCTCGACTACATGACACTAGTTTTCAGATTAACATGATTAAATCGATACTCCACCTTCAAATAGTCTTATGACTTCGCACTTGGATTACTGAAGTATTATTTGAACTGAATTAATATAAAACTGGGCTCACATATTGGTTTTCAATTACTGGAAGTTGAACTATGTTACATAAAGATTTCTCACTTAGAATGAACAAAATCAAATACACAATCTCGTAGTCCAGTACAATCCACAAGTTAATGAAACAGTCCCTAGTTATTACTTATATAAATCAACGCTCAACTACGTTGAACAACTACATTTAATATCTATCTAACTATAAGTATGTAACTATCCGACAGGCATGTTTGAAGATACACAAACGGGCAGTTTTATTCCATTTTTTCAGGCTTGGAACTACAGCAGAGGATGTGTACCTGGTATTGGAAATACAAGAAGAAAAAGGAGTAGTCAGCAGCAGCAGTACAACACAACAATAACCACAACAACCAGCAATCAATAGACCATGGAAGGATTTCCAACAATGCAGCAGCAACTTAAACCAAACTCTACGACCAAGACCAATGAACTTCAAACTATAGGATGCAATTTTCGAAACAAAATTCGGTTCCGGATTCACACTTAACCAAACAGATACAGAACAGAGTTTCAAACTACTCAAAACATTTCAGATTTTGAAGAGAGAACTGAAAGTTTGTTCAAAGGATTGATGAAACAATCACCTAACTCTATAGACTCGGGCTCTCAAAACTGATTGAACACTCAAAGTTTCTTACTCACAGTGGTTCTCTCAATTCTTTTCAACTCCTTTTTTTTATTTTCAGAATATACTCTCTGTCTATTCTATCTCTAAATCCCCTTTCTTCAGAAAGTATTTTCTTTCTATATAACCTCTCAAGCTCTCCTTTCTCCTGATTTTTAGGCAACTAATGGACCATTAACTAACTTGTTTAGGCCTTAAAATCAGAAAAGTTGTCTCCACTACTAGTTGTCTTTTTACTATTTTAATTCCACTTATCCTTGTCCCTATTCAGTCCACTAATAGACCTTAATATTCAACAGCCTTTAGTTTAATTACTAGTGGTTCAAATTTCAGCTAATCCCTCAATTAACCCTGAAATCACCTATGAATTACTGCCTTGCCTTAGCCTCTTTAATCTGTCCCAAAACTATCAGCTATAACCAATTCAGCTTATCAATCAATTAGTAGTTTAAGGCAGAAAATTATATCAAAGACGAGAGATTCAATGATTTAGAACATGTGTATAATCAAACAGAAACTTAATTAATCAGACAACTAATAATCAGAAAACTACAAACAATCAGAATGCCAAATGTTTCATAGTTAATTAAACAACAGAACCCAACTAATAATCAAACAGCTTGAAGAGAACAACCAAAACTATAAACACGAACGACCTAATCGACGAAGCTTAATTAATCGATTACATAGGCTATAACATACAACAATTGACAACAAACAATCAGAATGAAAATAGGTAAACAGGTGATTTGAGTGTCATTGACGAAAATAGGGGCTATAAGGAAACTAACTAATTGACGAAACTCAAATAAACGATTACATAATTCATAACATATAATCACAACGAATAGAAGCAAAATTAGACCAAATAAAAGGTCAGATGGAGAAGAGAGGAACAAATGATAAAATGGCGAATTCCTATGACACTTAATCAGAGAACAATCAAAAGAGAAATACAAATAAGAAAAAAGAGAAAAAATACCTCGAAATTATAGGCTTAAACTTCAATATGTTCCATTTAAAACTTCGACTCGAACTTTTGAGGTCCAAACGGACCTTAATCGAGTGTTCTCGACTGAAAACACTCGACTAAGGTAGATTTAAAAGCCTCAAATTTTCCTTTTACTCAGGCAGGTTCCAGGTTTTGGCTTTTCTAGGGTTCTAAGATTCGACCAATTCCGGCTTGATTCGAAGGAAACTAGGGGTGGTTTGGGAATGAGGGAGGTCGAATGGTCACAGGGTGTGACTTGGGGGGAGGTTTCGGGTTGGCGCCGCCACCGGGTCTTGTGGCGGCGGATAGGGTTCTTGGCTCAAAATCTTTATTCGATGAATTCCAGGTTGATTCGAGGGGAACTAGTGGGTTCTAGTGGCGAGGGAGGTCCAAGGGTGGCATGTTGTTGATTTGGTGGCCATCAGACAAACCTGGGTTGGGGTTTGATTATTTGATTGAATACTCGAAGAGCTTTATAAGGATTTGATAGAAACTGTTATGGGGGTTGGGACGGGAAGGTCATGGTGGTTTGATGGTGTAAAGATGGGATTGTTTGGCCGTCGACCGCCACCGTAGGTGATTTTCGGCGGGAGGTTAACGGTGTTTAGCGGTGGTAGGATTTGTCTGGTCTCTAAGGTTAGAGACGATAGAGAGAGGGGGTATTTGGCTTGGGGGGCGGGGTAGGGGGCTAAGGATATATACTAGAGAGGGAAATGAATCCTGGCCGTTTGATCTGATGAGATCAACGGCCTGGATTAGTCACTCAAAAAGAAACGGTGTCGTTTGGTCTTAGATAGGGGCGGATGGGTTTGGGGAATTGGTCGGGTTGGTGAGACGGGTTGGGAGATGGGACAATGGCCGTTGGATTGTGATCAAATGGACGGCTGAGATGAGTAGCCATCAAAACGACGTAGTATTCTACTTATACTACGTCGTTTGGATGGTTTCGTGGACTGAATAACTGGACCGGGTAAAAAACGTTGTGGGCCTGGACTTTGATCAATATTTGGATGGCCCAGTCCAATTTTCTTACTATTTTTGCTTTTTTTTTCATTTTAATTCCTAATTTAGAACATTAAAATCCTAGATTAAATTACAAAAAATCAAATTAACTTCTACTAATAATTAACACACAAAATTCAATACCAAACAAAATCACACAACTAGACCTTGGAACGATAAAATGCAAAGTACATTATTTTTGTGATTTTTTTTATTTTTGTAAAACAAATTACTTAATTAATCCTAACCGTAAAATTAAACCAAAAGATGCAAATGCAACATATTTTTGTATTTTATATTAATTTAAACAAATATACACGCATAAACAAATTCAAACAATAACACAAAAATTTAGAACAATTGCAAACTATCAAAAATTATTTTATTTTGGATTTCTTTTGGAGTAATTCGTACAGGACAAAAATCACGTGCTCACACTATGTCAATATTGTATAGGAACTGGTTGACGAAGTCTCTGGAAAGATCATCCCATATGTGCCAGCGGGATATATCCTGGTCCATATACCACTCAGATGCGATACCAACCAGACTCTCTCCGAAATAGGCCATGAGGAGTTCCTCCTTTCCACCAGCTCCTCGCAGATGGTTGCAGTATTTCTTGAGGTGAGCAATAGGATCACCGTGCCCATCGTACTTCTCAAATTTTGGGGTTTTGAATCCCAATGGTAGGTGCACATGGGGGAACATGCACAAATAAATATAAGACACACTTTTTCGCCCACTTAAGCCTTGTATATTCTTTAAACTTTGCTCAAGACTTCTCATTCTCTTTGCCATCTCATCTTGCTCGGGTGCTTTGGGAGTTTGACCTGCCCCGATATAAGCTCGTATTGAGGCGGCTAAGGGTAAGCGTTGGTGGTAAACCGGGTAGGTTCCAACGAGAAAGATGGTGCTTGAAATGTGAATGAAGATGAGTCGAAGTTAGGCCTGGGTAAAGCAGGTTGTGTCGTAGCTGAACAAGGTGGCGCGGTGAATATGTCTGAAGCCGCACCTGTCGCTGACACCTGGGGGTAAGACTCAGAAGGTGATTCGGTGAAGTGAGCTGAAATGGTAGGATACCCGAATGGGGTAGCTGGATAGCTTATGGGGATGTTGGAAGTCCCACTTGCCCTAGGAAACAGCTCATGGAATCCAGGGATCGCACTTGGTGGTTCTCTTCCATTGCTCCAGGCGTCCCACATTTCCATTATGCGGAGACGCAGAATTCTATTTTCCTCAGCAGTTGCTGACTCAGAAGTTGGGATGGCTGAGATTGAACTTTCCTCCGAAATAGGAATCGTTGGCAGAGGAATTTCCGAAGACATTTCAACACTTCCCTTCGACCTCGTGAAGTATGTATGAACACTTTCTTTTGACCTTGTGAAGGATGGCTGAACACTTCCTTTTGACCTCGTGAAATATGAATGTGAGGCCAGATTACCACAAAACCAATCACTTTTTTATAGAGCCTGGACACAGCAACAACCGGTTAATTTTAGGCAAATAACATATAGGTAATATCACGTTGGGGTGTGATGTACCTATAAAGTTAAACGGGTTTCTACATGTCTTGCAAGGGTTGCGTGCGTCATTCCGGCCTTTCCTTATGCTCTCCCATTTTTCTATTTTCTTTTATTTTATTTATATCTATTTTCTCTTATTTAGGGTTATGGTCGAATCTGATAAAGATTGCCTACATATCATGACCCCGCACGAATCAGACCAAGCGTAGTTCGTGAAAACAAGTGCAAAAATAAAGAAACAATTTTTTGGGAATTTTCTATTTCATTAATAAAACATTTTATTACCAACTAGAAATTTTTGAAAGGAAAACAACAGTCTTGAAACCAAGTACAGACTCAAGCACTACTCTGGTTCGAAAAAGGAAAATGGACTCTAATAGATAACAGACTCCGTAAAAAGAAAATACAGACTCAAGCTACGAGTACATTAAAGCTTCAAATTGTGGTGCCCGCGGGGCGTCATTCGTCCTCGCCGCGGGCTTGGGTGCAAGATCTCTTTCCAATTGTTCCAATTCATACATTATCCTCTTGACAAAAATCATCACTGCTGAGAAGAAGGTAGTGCGGGTCATGTCTTCATACACTCGGCATTTCTTAACAATGGTTTCAACCCTGTCCCTGGTTCGACCCTTTTCTATGAGCAGACACCTTATTTGATCGTTACGGGCTTCCAAAGCCTGAGAATCCTGGAGACGCTGATTCCGCAGTTGCTGTATTTCTACT
Source organism: Nicotiana glauca (assembly GCA_026770625.1). Lineage (NCBI taxonomy): Eukaryota > Viridiplantae > Streptophyta > Magnoliopsida > Solanales > Solanaceae > Nicotiana > Nicotiana glauca. Next base: position 38,763 of record MU715231.1, read on the forward strand.
TCCATCCGGGCCAATAAGTCGTAGCAGTGTCCACTTTCGGTCTCAAAAGCTTTGGCTTGCTTAGCTGCTTCGTCTTCAAGGGTGGTCACCTTTCTTTTCAGATGGAGAATGATTTTTTTCATAATCCCTCTTTAATTGCTGCGAGTGATGGGTGCGTTCTTCTGTTATTTTTGCCCACTGTGCCCAGCGTCCCGCTACAGTACCCTCGGATTTCTTCAGCTTGTCCTGGCACTCAACGATTTCCCTTTTCAAACCCTTTATCAACTGTTCATCCGACCAACTCCTTTGTTGCTTGTCAGCATCTATCCTCATCTGTTGGATTTGGGCTCTCAGGGCTTCATTTTCTTGAGCCAGCTTCTTTTTGTCCCCCTCATCAGCTGCAGCTTGCACACTGTTCTTAAACTTAAGGTCTTGGATTTGCTTCTCCAGTTTTCCCATCTTGGCCCTATACTCATTTTCTTTAGCCAACCAAGCCCATTGTTCTTGTGATGACTGGGCAAAATCTTGGAGGTGAGGTCTTTTAGCCGGCCTGTCGGACTCAAGGTCTCTCTTGTACTAAGAGAGGTATCATGGCAATACTTCTCATTTGGCCCGATCCCATACGCAAGTGTCTGCTTTTAAGTACTGACATTCATTCCAGATTTTGCGAATTACTGCTTCGGGAATTGACCGTTAGGCCCAATTTTGACTACCTACCTGCTAAGATCTTCATTCTTTGGGACTATTTGGCATCTTCCCAACTATCTCAATACTCGGTATGGGGCATACGGTTGGATACTTTTAAGTCCCATCAGCAGAAAATGAGACCCTGTGGCTGACATATATATGATTTCGTCTACAGATAACCACCCGAATGTCCACTCTATTTGGCACGCGGAGACAGAACGCAAGCATGTTACCCATTCGGTGACCCCTTATGGCAAACTAATCCCATCGACATGTCTTCTCTGATGAACCATAGATCATAAATTGAGGGCGATGGCACAAGTTTTCAACCTTCCACATTTGTAGCAATACATTACATCCCCCGAAAAAGTCATCCCCGGCTTTGCAAGCAGTAAGAGCGCGGAAGATGTCGGCTGCTATCATTGGTGCAAGGGTGTTGTTTTCCTGAGTAAGCAAAGTACTGACAACCCCGGCTACTCGTATATCAATTTTCCCATCTTTTCTGGGGAACACCAGAAGTCCTAGAAAGGCCACCATGAAGGCGAAACACTTGTGTTCCTCCCATTTCAGGCGGTTTCCCTTGCTACAGATTTTGTTCTCTGGGTTATTGAATCCTCCTATATGACCATATCTGTCATATATGAATGACAAAGCACAAAAGCCATTTACCAAGTCCGGGTTATGGAACGCCCTTTGTATCTTCAAAGAGTCTAAGAACTTGTGGATGGCTACGGCCCTCAGAGAAATCAGGTACTGTTTTCTCAACGGAACCTTGGGATCCCCGATGTATCCGGCTATCTCCTCTAATGTCGGGGTAAGATCAAAATCTGAGAAGTGAAATACATTGTATGCTGGGTCCCAGAATGGAATCAATGCCTTTATGATATCCCCTTTCGATTTATTTTCAACAACCCAGTAAGGCCTCCCAAATATGATTTGACCATGTCTTGCCCCGATTTGCCCAAGTCATCCCACCACATATGTAATTCAAACGGTATCTTGTTTATAATAGCTTCGGATAAATTCTGACTCGTGCTCATTCTGCACATTTCTTAGTGTGATTAATCAAACAGCAAACTGTATTTTTCCCAAAACAAAACTAACTATTTTCTCCCTTTTTTCAAATTTAAAATAAAAGACTCGATTTTTCGAACGCGACCTTTCAGCACTTCGGGGACGAAGATTTTAAGGCTGTGTAGGCTAATCGGTCAAAGCCCTAAAAATGACCAACGGTGGCCGTTTACGCAAAGTCAGCCTTCCGGCGTCCCTTTCGGAAACATTTGGCTATTTTTGACAAAAGTGGCATCACCTGACTTATTTATGACGAAAATTTTAACATTTTGGCTATTTCTTGCAAAAGGGAAAGTTGGACCCGATGAGGGTTGCCAACGTATCCCACACCCTGTGAGAATCAAACTGGCGTAGTTCGGAGAGATAAAACGAACTATTTTTTTTTTAAACAAGACTTTTGTTTTTCTTTTCAACCACGTATTTTCCAAATTAACCAAATAATTTGAAAACAAGAAGTATTTGGGCACCGGTATGCTATTAACTCTTTACACTGTTATTTCTCTTCTTTTTTTCAATATTTAAAAGTCGGTCAGCATGCAATTCTGAAGCAAATAAATGCGTAAAACAAACAGGATGCAGCAGGATGGTCTTTTTCATTTCAGGTTACCTGTCCTAGACGGACCCAACCCCTGTGTTGAGTCCCCTAAGTCAAATGCAACGTGATGCAAATAAGCGTTCCTACTAGGGATCCGACATGAATTCAAGTTATTCTAAGTTCAAAAACCTAGGCATGTGTTCTAGACCGTGTACCCGAGCGGACAACTCGAGTCGAGGAGGGGGCTACGTACCGGGGACCCGCGGGATCGTCCGACTTTGTAACTTATCCGGCCTCTTTCTTATTTCATGGTAAGACACTAATAAAATAGGGAGTCTCAACCAGTAAGCACATCCCTGGAGGTGAGAAGAGAAGGGTTTCAGCACAGTTTATATATATAGTTCAGATAATGTCAAAGCGGTAAAACATTTAACATGAAACATGTAGGAAAATCAGATAAAGCCAAACATAAAAATTATTCTAAGCTCGAATTCTTAAACCCTGAACCGAAGTTCTGGGTCTGTTTCCCCAGCAGAGTCGCTAGAGCTGTCACACCTCCTTTTTTACGCACCTACCCCGAAGGATAAATGCATAAGGAGAGTTTTTCCATTTTAAGTGACATTATTCGGATCGAGATTATTTATTTATTTAGAGTCGCCACTTGGGAAAGGTTTGGATTTTGGTGTCCCAAGTCACCGATTTATCTTGAATCCTGAACCGAGGAAAATTTTTGACTTCCCAATTGGAGTCTGCGAACCAGAAATTCTAAGTAAGGAATTCTGTTGACCCGAGGGAAGGTGTTAGGCACCCCAGGATTTCGTGGTTCTAGCACGGTCACTTAAATTGTTGTAATGGCTAAATATCTGATTTTAATACATGTTATAACTTACGTGCTTTTATTAACTTTAAATCGCTTTTATTATCATTTTTAATAGAATTGCAATGTCGTGAAAATGTGTTTCCAAACCACGCCGCAATCAATGCACCCGTGGTTGTTAACATGTTTCGACTTCGTTGAGATTTGGATTTGGGTCACATAAATGTGCACCCGAATTTTAGGCAGGTAATTTTATTAAAGTACGCGCCTAAAGAGACTAACGCATTTTTCTCTTTTGGGAAGGCTGTGAAATTCGCTAAACAGCCCATCCCGAAGTCTAAAAATTAATACAAAATTTATTGATGGCCCCGCAATTTGTAATTTTATTTGGCGAGGCTCGTCTCGTTTAATATTTTAAAGGGCAGACCTAAAAGCAACTATGATTTTCGATATATTTTTGTCTCTAATAATAAAACAAAGGTCCTAATTAATTAAAAACTTGGAAAAAACCTACATCTTATTATCCTATCTCAAATCAGTTAGACCCAACATCATAATAAGTAAAAAAAAACAAAACATCTCTAGCAATTTATCTAAAATGAGCCCGATTATATACAAAGGGCAAAACATTAGTAGGCCTGTGGCCAGAAACCCAGGCCCAAAACGAGATGGAGCATGGGGCGGATATCTTAACTAAAAGCTGAAGACAAACGACACTTTGGGTCTGCTTTGAAAATTGGGCCTAAGAGATAATATACGACTTTAGTTGCAATTGGAGAAAACAAACGGGGAATGAGCCTACACAGCCCCAATTAATTACCAACACAGACTAAGTGACTCTGTGCAATTTGCACTGCCTCCTCCTTAGAGTTATAGAAATCATCTTTTATACTTAAAGCGAATTTTATGCTTAATTCCATAATTCACGTGATTCCAGTTAACAATTCTAGGAAATTCTCATCAATTCACTCAATTCAATTTGATTGAACATTAGTTTGATTCCAGTTATACGTCTACTCTGTACATTACGATATTAGTGGTTTCATTATACATCACATACAAACACGTTGATGATCCAAACCCAAACAAACAACTACTCCAAACTGATTCAAGCTAATATTATCAAAGTCGTGTGCTACTTCAAGACCTAAACAGGAGATTGTATATGAATTCAAACCAACTTCTAATTCTCAACTACAACCACCATAAGAGTTCAGTTACACTTTATGCAATTACAGGGTTCATAGCTTAACAACTGACTAACTCACATTCAATGTGCAATTTAGTACAGTCCAGTCAGTCTAATTAACAGTCCAGGAACTATATGAATCAAAAATGAACTGAACCAAATACAAATCATTTGTTACAATTAGACAAACACCTATCAGGAGGCAGATGAACATTTATTTCATTTTTTCCAACTTCAAAGCTACATCAAGCTGAATTCGAATGTGTACCTGAAGTATAACTCAATTGAGAAGAAGGAGAGTAGTCAACAGCAGCAGGAAAGCAAGCAACAACAGTTTAATAAAATCAAACTCAAACCTAGGGGTGTGTTGAAACCCAAGCACTACCAACAGAATAGCCCAAACAGTGCAAAAATACTCTAAAATGACCGAGGAGACTTGTATACCCAACTGATTAAACCACAGTTAACTCCAACTAAACAATACCAATGCCCAAATGATTCTGAATATTTTCAGGATTCGAGTATGTAACAGAAGCAAAGAATTCAAGCTATTTTTGAGTTTTGGAATGAACTACAAGATTGAACTAGAGCTGGAATCTGAGATTAAGGTAATGGAAAAATAGAGGAAACTCTTCTTAACTGATCCCCCCCAAAAAACTCCTTTAATTCATTCAAAAACTCCTCATTTATACCTGAAACACACCCCTCTTTCCAGCCTGTTTAAACACTCATCCTCATTAAGAAATGTATCCCCATGTTATTCCCTGAAGACCACTACTGTCTGTCCCTTTTGTTATTAAACAAAGATGGGTATGGGGCAGCCTGAATATTAAATTCAGGCGTGCCTGACAACACATGGCTTCCACTCAATCCTAGCATTTTAATTCAGTGAATTAATTCAACTTCATCAATTAAACGATTCCTAAACTGACCCACAAATGGTACAGATTCTCGTAACAGCTGATAACAAACAAAAAATCTACGGCATTTAAATGACCAGGCAATTCGACTTGATGTAATGATTGATTAAGCAATTTAACCATTGTGACAGACTTAATTTGACACAGACATAGAAACAGAAATGAAGCAGGAGGAGAAGAAGAATGGAAATTAAACGAAAGTAAAGATGAAATAGCAGAATAGGGAATTAACATACCTAAATGACAAACGAACCTTATTATGAAATTGAACCTTGTACATTTGATTTGGACCGAAATGAGCCTCGATTATGTGTTCTCAAATGAAAACACATAGTCGAGGTCCATTTCAGCCTCAGTCACTGCTCTGTCATCAGCTTTTAGGGCTTCGTCAAACTCACGCCTTGCCTCTGATTTGAAATTCGACCAATTTTGAAGGGCTTCGAGGGAAACGGGTATGGGATTTGGGGTGAGGAGGCTATGGGGTTTGAGGGGTGTTGATTTGGTATAGTTTAGGGTTGGCGCCGCCACCAAGGAATTTTGTGGCGGCACTAGGGTTCATGTGGTCAGATTGATATTCGAGGAGTTCTGGATTGATTCGAAGGGAACTAATGGTGTTCTAGCGGTGAGGGAGGTCCAGGGGTCAAGGGGTGTGAGTTTGGTGGTAAACGGAGGCGGCTAAGGTTTTGCTCGATTCTTTGATTGAAGATTCGAGACGATCTACAAGGATTCGAGGTTAGCTGTTATTGGGGTTGGGACGGGGAGGTCATGGTGAGCCTAGGGTGTAATTTTTGGACGATTTGGGCCACCGGAATCGCCGTGAGGCAATTTTCGGTGGGAGGGAGTGCAGTGGTCGAAGGTGGAGGGTTATTCGGGTCTCTAAGGTTTAGAGACGATGAAGGTGGGGGCTTGGCTTGGGGGTGTGGGGTAAGGGATCAGGAATATATACTAAGGGGAAAATTTAATCCTGATCGTCGGATCAGTTGAGATCAACGGCCTGGATCGATGGCTTGAACGAAACGGTGTTGTTCCATCATAATAGAGACTGGGTTGGTCTCTTATGAGAGCGGGTCGGGCTAGAATGATGGGTCATGGGTCTATTTGTGACCGTTGGATTGATTTTGAATGGTTGGCTGAGATCTTAGACGACGAAACGACATAGTTTCAACTTCATACTACGCTGTTTTGCCCGTCTCTAAGGTTGTCTGGTCTGGACCGGATGAGGGATGAGGTTTTGGGCCTGGTTTGGTCCAAATCAAAACAGCCCAGTCCGTTTCTCTCTTTATTTTCCATTTTTTTTCTTTTTCTAATTAATAAAATGTGATGACCCAGCCCGTCGTCACGAGAGTTACCATCCCGTTTACCCCTTATTGTGTTGTTTCATGTTCTATATCAGTATTAGAGTCTATCGGGTGAATTTGGACTGATTCTGGTTGAACATAAGGCATATAGCCTCTTAGAA
>MU715232.1:0-12646 GCA_026770625.1 Nicotiana glauca
TGTTGCCCGTGGGTTTCCGGGTCTGGGAGGTTACTTCAGTGTTTTGAGTTAAAGTGTATGTGCCAGGCGGCAACTCTATATATTATTCCTGTTATTTAGTTTTGGTTATAAATTTGGCAATTGTTATCACTTCCGCAATGTGTTAGGCTTAGCTGATCGCAAAGACTAGGTGTCGTCATGACGTGTTCACAATTGGTGAACTAGGGTCGTGACAAAAAGGGGTCCTAAACCTATTTTGAAGAAGAAGGGACATATTTTGGACACAAATTAGACCTAAGGAGGAAAGGACACTACTTTAGGGTTAGACAACACCCTTGGAGGCAAGAACATGCGAGGAGCAAGGCGGGGAATTCTTCTACGAGTTTTACCTTCCTCTTCCTATTTTTCATTGTTGGTTATGACTTTTACTATAGTAGTTTTACATATCATTATAAATAGCTAATTGGTTATCTAGAGTTTTGATAGAACCTTTTGTAGGATAAATTCTTGTTATGTTTTTATGTAATTGAGCCATAGCTTTTCTCTATTTGTTCAATATTCTGGTTGATTGAAGAGCTCTAAATTAGCTGTGCCTATTTAGTATGCATAACTCGGGAGAGAGTTCATATTTAGGTAATTGTTGAACAACACTATTCCCAGAGTATATGAGAGATCAATAACCGAGGGTTTAAAGGTGGGATTAGGGATAACGAAGCCTTGGGTGCGATTTGAAGTGAGTTGTATTAAAATCCAGCTAGCGTAGCTCGGGAGAGTGCGCCTAGTAAATTATCGTAATTACTCGGGAGAGATTTACGGTAATTAGAGTGCTCATGATCGGTAGAGAATACTTAGGCGAAATTATAGAAGACATAGCGGGAAGTATTCCGACAACTGGGGAAATCATAACTCTAGACCTCCTTAATCTTTTCTCTAACCCTCAGTATCTTTAGTTGTTAATCTACTTTTTTTAATTATTTAGTTAATTAGATATAAGAATCTTAATATTTATAACTTATGAATTGTTCAAGTTTGTCTTCTTGGTAATAGTGAACAACTATAGCTAAACCTTAGTTCTCTGTGGGATTCGACTTCAGACTTGTAAATCGGATTATATTTGCAGTGACCGCTTAGTCTTTTTTATAAGGCATAGTTGGGCGTGCTCAAATTTGGAAAAACGTAAAACATGAAAGTTGTAGCCTTTTGAGTTACTTTCCAACCATATATTGTGGAGCTCAAATGGAGTTCTGAGCAAAATGTTATGTCTATTTTACTAGACAGTGCGCAATATGCCTGCTCGAGTCTTCGTTTTGTTGTTTTATCATCCATTGATCCCCGAATACGATCCCAACTTAATTCCTTGGCCTTTTACTCAGACTTCAAAGCTCCAAATCACTTGAATTCATTCTATAACATCTATATAGCTCGGAATCACTCCTACAAGGCATAAAACACACTGTTAGTGCAAAACACTAGCGATTAAAGCGTAAACTCAACTAAAGTGCAGTAAATTAGAGTGTAATAATCGACTAAAATACGTAATTATAGCCTATCATAAAAAACGTACATGAAATACGCCAGAGATACAAAAACACTTTATACAATGTTATCACTTTTATATGAAGAGGTATATTATGTATAGTTGTATAAAAGTGTATAAAGATATATAAGTACAATAGTGAAAGTGCTCGTGATACAGTATGAATATAGGTGTATAATAAGAAGAAGAAATGAGAAATTTACCAAATATTTGTAAGTGATCGATGTATCAACCTTGTATACAATAATGTGTAAGAGGTGTTTATACACTATTATACAATATTATACACTTTAGACAAATAAATCCTATCAATGGAGCTTCATGGGTTCTTCTTCCTCCTTGAGAATCTTCTTCAATTTTATTCAAATCCAGCTTAGATCTACTCCAAAACATTTCAAACTTAAGTTTTGAACTCCTCTTGATGATCCCAATCAATTGCGACAACATCCGATCTAAACAACTAACAAAGAAAATTCAATATCTGAAATTGAAGCTTTGAATGACCTTTAAATGTCACTTCTATTTTTCTAATTTGATGATCCAACAACCTACCAAGTGAACCTCTTTAATGCATGACAATAAACACAGTTCTCTCCATTCTAATGGAAGAAGTGATCTTCATATGACTCCATAAAAAAAACTAATTCTTTTACGTATTTTTTTTTCTTCATCCAAACAATGGTTATCGGCTTTGAATCTGGAAGGAGTGTTGAAGGAGAATAACAATGGTAGAGAAATTTTAGGATGCAAAGTCGGTGACACATGGAGAAGAAGAACGATAAAAAGAAAAAATAATTAAAAGGGCCATATGGGGTAACAAGTAAAAAGTAAAATTTCAAGTTATGTGCAACTTGGGCCATACGGAGTAAAAGCTTCAAACGTGAGCTATATTCTGATGGGTTGTTGGGCCAAATAATAAGGGGTATAATTCTACCTTTTCTTGGAGGAATTTTTTGAAACCGCTATATTTAAGCGACTATTAACGTGATATAACTACAATATCCATATTTACTGGCCGTAGCTACAATTTTATTGCTAACGTGTTGTATCCCATGCATTCGTGCGACCGTATTTATGAATATAATGAGGTAATTAGCCCCAAAAAAAATAGGGATTTCAACTATTTAATAACGGAAAGCGCAATAAATTAGTGTGTCTTAATTCGATTGTATACACTATAATTAATCTGCATGTATTCGTTCTTATATATTTTACATTTTATTCAATTTCACTATATTGAATTCAGTTGTATTCAAATAACAAAAAATCAAGAAATAGAGTGTATACCGATCTATTCAATTCAGTTGTGTACTTTGTATTCAATTCATCTATATTCATTCTTAACTATTTTACATTATATTCAATTCACCATATTCAATTCGACTATATTCAAACAACAAAAGATTACAAAATAGTGATATTCGCATGTATTCAATTCACTATATTAATTCGTAGATGCCTTTTACATTATATTCAATTTACTGTATTTAATTTGGCTATATTCAAACAACAAAATTAAAAAAAATACAAGGATATGTGATAAAAAATAACCTTCGAAATACATAAATACATGCGAAGATATAATGTATCTTTACAGAATACTCTCTCTGTTCCAGTTTATGTGAACCTATTTCCTTTTTGGTCCGTTACAAAAAGAATGAACCCTTTCTAAATTTGGTAACAATTCAGGTTAAACTTACAACTCTACCCTTAATGAGAAGCTTTTATAAACACACAAATACTCTGGGCCCCATTTTGACTTGTTTAGGACCACAAATTCTAAAAGTCTTTATTTTTTTCTTAAACTCCGTGCCAGTCAAATAGCTTCACATAAATTGGAACGGAGGGAGTATATTGTATTTGAGTTTATTTGTACAGAATACAATGTAATTATATCATTGTATGTGACTCAATATCAAAGAAGAAAAGAAAGTTCGTCAGAGAGAGCGTCTTCCGGCCAAGCAAAATACTGTATACATTATATGAAAACTAAAAATGAAGATGAACAAAAATCCGGCTAGATTTGAGAATACACTACCACATTGTATCTACCAAAATCCGGTTAGACGAATTACTCATATGTGAGATACAAAGAAGTAGAAGAATCCATGGATCCATATCGAAAAGTTTCAGATCTATTCTCTTCACAGAGCTACTAGAGCTAGATGTAAGTTGATAATAGGTAAATTGAACTATAATTAAGCCCTAAAGAATCACTTTCTTGTATAGTTTTTATGGTAAAAGTGATAACAAAATGCTCTGATTAGTGCTTTTCATGCTTTGCAGGTTACATACAATAAAAGAAGGCTATGGAGTACTTTTGGGATCAATTATGGAGGAAAAGAGGCCAATCGCACAATATCCGCCAAGTGCACCATGCGAAATGCACAAAACCAGAACAGGAGATGGACTGCCGCGGTCCCGGCGTAACCGCGGTCGGACCACGGTAGGAAGGTGTTGCAGATCCTGAGAGGTGTTTTGGCTGCGGTCCTGGCGTAAACGTGGTAGGACAGCGGCAGGAGGCAAAAAATTGAGGGACTGAAGTGCAAAATACGGAATTCTTAGCCCAAAACCCTATTTTAAACAATAGAACTCGCCCAAGAGAGGCATATAATGTTTTAGAGAGTACTTTGGTAAGGAAAACAAGTGTGAGAGATCACCCAAAACATCATTACTCTTATTCTTCTTTATTTTTCTTGCAATTTATGATTATGAATCTTTTAGTAGTTTATTCCCCCATTGTTATGAGTAGCTAAAAACCTTAATCTAAGGTTTTGGTGGAACCCGTTGGGGATGACTTGGTTATTTTATTAATATAACTGGATTTGGTTGTTAATCTCTAGTTGTTCATCTATGTTTTGATTGTGGATTAGTTGAAAGGGCCCTCAATTATCCGTTCCTATTTATTATGTATCTACTTGAGAGAGTGATCATATTTAGGTGATTGTATGAACATCATCACTCCTGGAGTATAGACGAGAGTCATAACCGAGGGTTTAGGGGTTGGATTAGAGATAATGAAACCCCGGGTGCAATCTAAGTGAATTTTATTGTGAAATTAGCTAGCGTATCTTGAGAGAGTGCGTCTAGTAGATTATCATAATTACTTGAGAAAGAATTATGATAGCTTGAGCGTTCATGATTGTTAGAGACAACTAAATCGTAGTTATTAGACATATACAACCAAGGAAATTACTAACGAGGGAAACCATTGCCTTAGACTTTATTTCTACTGTTTACACATCAAGTTTAGTTAATTTTCAGCTATTAATTAATTTCAGACTTAGTTGTTAGAAAATCAACCATTGTGAATCAGAAAGTTTGGGAAAACAGATTGTGTGAATTTAGTGAATCTGACAGTAGTAATTGATAGGTTAATTTTAGACTCTGAGCAATAATACTCAAATTATATTTGCAACGCCCGCGTAGTCTTTTGCGAGACTCAGTGGAGCGTGATCAAATTTTAGCGCCGTTACCGGGGAATTTAACGGTGTTATCAATTACAATTGAAAGAAATATAAAAATTCTAAGTGTAGTCAGTTTTCTCTATACCAATCTTTTCATTGAAATACTAACATTTGAAATCTTGTGGAAAGTAGGTGTATGCCTAGAAATTCTTCGAGGACTAGAGAACTACTAGAAGGACTCTCAGACCCCGAGAAAATATTCAGGGCATTGAACCGTGCCAACAAAGGATTTCAACAACCTCAACCGATACACCAACTCGAATTTGACATGGGTGACGTAAACGACGCCAACAGAAATATCAAGAATGAGCAGGGTAACTTAAATATCAGAGAAGTGGCACATCTTGTGCCCGAAGCTGCACTTTATGACTGGGCACAACCTACAGCTAACAATTTGGCCACTGCCATAGTTGTGCCCGCAATTCAAGCGGAGACATTCCAGATCACCAACAACATGCTGCATCTGCTGTAGAATAAGGGACTGTTCTCCGGGTCAAGCATTGAAGACCCACAACAATACTTGAAAAATTTTCTCTGAATTTGCATGACTCAAAGGCAGCCTAATGTGACCCCTGAAGCTATCAAGCTGCTCCTGTTCCCATTCTCTGTAACCGGGGCAGCTCACACTTGGTTAAATTCACTCACGATCAACTCTATTACCACTTGGGAGAAATTAGTCAAGAAGTTCTTGAACAAGTTCTATCTGCCTAACAAGACTGCACAGCAGATTGATGACATATTATAGTATAGGCAGCATTCCACTTAGTCCTTGCAAGAAACTTGGCAGAGATTTAAAGGGATGCTTGTGAAGTGTCCTCATCATGGCATTCCAGACCAGATGCTCGGCCAGAGATTCTACATGGGTCTAGCTGACAACTTGAAAGCGAATGTGGATACTTCAGCTGGAGGTGCTTTCTTAAGCAAAACATTCACCGAGTGCAAAATTCTCCTCGATAAGATGTCACAAAATGCAGGGTGGATGACTAGAGGTGCAACACTCGCACCCATAGTGCATTCAGTTCCACTTGATCCCAATAATTCGCAGGAAGAGAACATGGCCACACTCCTGACCCAGATGAGCTTACTAACAAAGAAGATTGATGAGATGGGTACAAAACAGGTGCACATCGTTGATACAATGAATGGAGGACTATGCACACCGTGTATTAATCAGTCATATGTGTGTTCGTGGAGCGGAGAAGGTGAAAATCAAGGGGTCCGGGAAGATATGAATTATGTCAACAACTATGTGGGTCAGACAAGGAGCACAACAGGGGAGACCGCAGCAAAATCAGCAGTACAGGCCTAATATGCAGCAGCCTGGGGGTATGCACCCTCAAAACCAATTAGTGACAGTGCCTTATCAGAAACCACAGGGTTATCCACAACAAAATCAGCAACAATTGGTTTATCAACCACCCCCTCAGCAGCAAGATAATAACATGGTAGAGATCAGGGGTATGCTTCAACAACTAATTGGGACAAATAATAAAGTGCAGGAAAAATTGGCAATGCATGATTCAGCCATAAAGAATATTGAAACGCAGCTGGATCAGCTGTCCATGGCTTTGAACAACCGTCCTCCGGGAACTTTACCTACAGACACAAACATAAACCCGAAGGAGCAAAATCTGAATCAGCTGATGGCAATCAGTCTCAGGAATGGTAGAGATTTAGATAGAGAGCAGGAAATTGCACAAGCCAGCAAGAATACTACACCAGCTACTCCAGTTCAACTAGAGGTAGAAGAACCTACAGAACTTACTGAAGTGGTGGTTGAGCAGAGTCAGGAGGAAAAAGGCAAAGAAAAGGAGACCGAGCAAGTTGCAGAGCAGGCGGCACCTCTGTGCCTGAAAATCCAACCAGAGAAAAGCCAGCAAACAATGCACAAAAGATGATACCTGCACCCTTCCCTCAGAGACTAGTCAAACAAAAGAAGGATGACCAATATAAAAAGTTCATGGAGATGTTGCGACAAATTCAGTTGAATATTCCTCTGATGGATGACTTGAGGGAGATGCCCGGTTATGCCAAGATGATGAAGGATCTAATGTCATGGAAATTTTCAGGATCTATCTACCATAACTCTGATACAGACCTGCAGCGCAGTGGTGGCAAAACCGATGGCCCAAAAGATGTCCGATCCAGGTAGCTTTACTATTTCATGCACCATAGGGAGTTATGACTTTGCAAAGGCGTTGTGTGATTTGTGAGACAGTATAAATCTGATGCTGCTGGCAGTGTAAACCAAATTGGGCATCAGCAGAGCCAGGCCGACTGCTATGCTGCTACAGCTGGCTGATCGCGCTGTGAAAATACCAACTAGTATTCTTGATGATGTGTTGGTGCAAGTGGGGAAGTTCGTGTTCCCTGCAGACTTTGTGATCTTGGATTGTCAGGTGGATGAGGAGATACCCCTCATTTTGGGGAGACCATTTTTAGCCACTACGAGAGCACTGATAGACTGTGAGACTAGGGAACTTAAAATGAGATTGAATGATGAAGAAGTCACATTCAATATTCAGCAATCAATAAGGAGACCCAGCGAATATGCGAATTGCTCTCTAGTGGAGGCAGTGGATGTAATTTTACAAGAAGATGATAGGACCCTAACTGTGAGAGATCCATTGGAGGCATGCCTGACGAATTTAGAAGAAATGGATGGTGAGGGGTTAGCTGAACGGGTGATGGCATTGGAAGGCCGAGGGTTTTGGTCAAGGGAACCTCAGTTCGAGTCCCTTGAGCTGGAGAAAAGGGTCACTCCTCCAGCCAAGCCATCAATAGAGGAACCACCCAAGCTGGAGCTGAAGCCACTCCCAGATCACCTCAGGTATGCATTTTAGGCCCTGATTTGACCTTACCTATTATTATATCATCCGGTTTGCTAGATGTGCAGGTAGAAAAGCTCTTACAGGTACTGCAGGATAACAAGACTGTCATTGGTTGGACCATGGCAGACATAAAGGGTATCAACCTAGCCTTTTTGTATGCATAAGATTCTCCTAGAGAAGGGGCACAGACCTTCCAGGGAACATCAGCGAAGGCTGAACCCTAACATGAAAAAGGTTGTAAAGAAAGAGGTTGTAAAGAAATAGGTGATCAAATGGTTAGATGCGGGAATCATCTTCCCCATCTCTGATAGTGATTGGATCAGCCCTGTCCAATGTGTTCCGAAAAAGGGGGGAATGACTGTTGTGAAAAATGACAACAATGAGTTGATCTCAACTCGTACAATCACAGGGTGGCGAATCTGCATGGATTACCGGAAATTAAACACCGCCACCCGAAAGGACCACTTTCCCTTGCCCTTCATTGACCAAATATTGGATAGGCTGGCCAGAAGATCACACTTTTGTTTCTTGGATGGATATTCGGGGTATAATCAGATATCAATAGCCCCCGAAGATGGAGAAAAGACATCCTTCACCTGTCTGTATGACATCTTTGCCTTTCGAAGAATACCTTTTGGGTTTTGCAACGCACCAACGACTTTTCAGCGGTGCATGCTAGCCATCTTCACAGATATGGTGGAGGATATTATGGAAGTCTTTATGGATGATTTCTCCGTGGTGGGAGATTCATTCAAAGACTGTCTTCACAACTTAAGCAGAGTGCTCAAAAGATATGGGAAGACAAACTTAGTGCTAAACTAGGAGAAGTGCCATTTTATGGTACAAGAAGGGATAGTCCTGGACATAGAGTGTCCAGAAAAGGAATTGAGGTCGACCATGCTAAGGTTGACGTGATTGAGAAGTTACCACTTCCCACTTCAGTCAAGGCGGTGAGAAGTTTCCTTGGTCACGCCGGGTTCTACCGGCGTTTCATAAAAGACTTTTCCAAAATTGCTAACCCATTATGCAAACTCCTTAAAAAGGATCAGCCCTTTGTGTTTTCTAATGATTGCAGGTTAGCATCTGAGGAACTGAAGAAGAAGTTGATAACTGCACCCATCATTGTTGCTCCCAAATGTGAGCAACCATTTGAGCTCATGTGTGATTCCAGCGACTATGCTATAGGAGCAGTCTTGGGACAGCGAAAAGATAAGCTGATACACTCGATTTACTACGCAAACAGAATGCTAAGCGGTGCACAACTCAACTACACAGTGACAAAGAAGGAGATGTTGGTAGTTGTATTTGCTTTTGACAAGATCCGATCATATCTGATTGGTTCCAAGTTAATTGTGTATACTGACCATGCAGCTCTCAGGTACCTCATTGAGAAAAAGGAGTCTAAGCCGCGCCTGATTTGTTGGTTGCTGCTGTTGTAAGAATTCGACATCGAAATTCGTGACCGTAAGGGCACAGAAAATCAAGTCGCTGATCATCTATCACGACTTGAAGGAGCTAAAAAATCAGTCGAGGTCGAAGAGATTCTGGAAACCTTTCCAGACGAGCAACTGCTCGTAGCCAGTCTTGAGGATGCGCCATGGTATGCAAATTTTGTAAACTACCTGGCCTGCGTTATTGTTCCTTATGACCTTTCACCTTTCCAAAAGAAAAGGTTCTTTCGTGATTGCCGCATGTATTATTGGGATGAACCTCATTTGTTTCGAATATGTGTTGATAACATTATCCGGAGGTGTGTCCCCGAGGTAGAATAATCTTCAATTTTGTAGGCTTGTCACGCATCAGCATATGGAGGACATTTTGGAGGGGTCAGAATAGCTGCAAAAGTGCTAGAGGCCGGATTCTTTTGGCCAACTGTGTTTAGAGATGCACACCTCTTGGTAAGGGGCTGCAATGAATGCCAAAGAACGGGAAATATTTCCCGTCACCATGAGATGCCAATAAAACCAATTCAAGAAGTAGAGGT
The DNA here is from genome assembly GCA_026770625.1 of Nicotiana glauca. Classification (NCBI taxonomy): domain Eukaryota; kingdom Viridiplantae; phylum Streptophyta; class Magnoliopsida; order Solanales; family Solanaceae; genus Nicotiana; species Nicotiana glauca. Next base: position 9,799 of record MU715232.1, read on the forward strand.
GTTTGATGTTTGGGGGATTGACTTCATGGGTCCCTTCGTCAGCTCATTTAGCAATAAGTACATACTTGTTGCGATGGATTACGTTTCTAAATGGGTGGAAGCTGCAGCCTTGCCCACCAATGATGCAACAGTGGTGATCGAATTTCTAAAAAAGAACATATTCACCGAGTTTGCGACACCAAGAGCGATCATCAGTGACGGAGGCACTCATTTATGCAATTGAGCCTTCGAGAAATTATTTGCTAAGTATGATGTGCGCCACAAGGTGGCTACTCCTTACCATCCACAGACCAGTGGGCAAGTTGAAGTGTCCAACAGAGAGTAAAGAGTGTACTAACAAAGACTGTGAATGCCACCCGAACTGATTGGACAAAGAAGCTTGATGACGCACTCTGGGCCTATAAAACTGTGTTCAAAACACCAATAGGTATGTCACCATACAAGTTGGTATTTGGGAAGGCCTGTCACCTGCCTGTGGAGCTAGAACATCGAGCTTGGTGGGCACTGAAGCAATTGAACATGGATCCTGATGCAGCTGGACAAAATCGACTGACGGAGTTGCATGAGCTGGAGGAATTTAGATATCAAGCCTTTGAAAGCACGAGGCTCTGCAAGGAACGAATGAAGAAAATGCATGACAAGCACATCGTGGACAAATACTTTAAACCCGGTGACATGGTACTATTGTATAATTCATGGTTGAGATTATTTTCGGGTAAGTTAAAGTACCGATGGTCCGGGCCATTTAGAGTGGTGCAAATGTTTGCAAGTGGAGTTGTTGAGATTGAGTCGAAAAACAGGACAAACAAATTCTCCGTCAATGGACAAAGGTTGAAACATTATCTTGGAATAGCTGCAGAAAAAGGGGATACAATGGTGACCAATTTAAAAGAACCCTAATACGCGAATGAGGAGTAAGAGCTCAACTACTTGCGTCGTTCCGTGATGTTAAATCAGGCGCTGCGTGGGAGGCAACCCACGAATTTGTTGTAAGTTTAATACATAACTTCAAAAAAAAAAGGAAAAAAAAGAAAGAAAAGAAAGAAAGAAAAAAAAAGAGTAGCACGAACATGCCCAGACCGCGGTCCCAGCATAACCGCGGCCGGACCACTGTCCAGGACCCCCTCTGAAAGTGTTCTACCGTGGTCCCAACGACACCGCGGTAAAACAGCCTCTCTGAAAGTGGTCTACCGCGGTCCCAGCGTAACCGCGGTAGGACCGCGGTAGGACCGCGGCAGCCCAGATCGGGCCCAGGCCAGGTAAGTTCAAAATTTTTTTTTGATTTTTTTCTTTTTCTCCCCCCCCCCTTCTTAGTTAACCTACCCTCTTCCTCCCTCCCCTAAATCAGACTAAAATAACCCCCCCACCCATTCCTTTTTTTTCTCTCATATCTCTCTTCCCCTCCTCTTTCATCTTCCTCACATAAAAAAAACCCTAAATCCCCTCACTTTGTTCTTCTTCTTCCACTCACTTCCCACACCCACAACTCATCCCTTCCATTCATCCTCAAGGTAAGCTTCTCTATTCTCTTCTCTTTTCTTCACATAACTTAGTATAATTTAGTTTCAATTAAGCCCTAGGTAGTGTTTTAGTGTAAAATTTTTATTTTTCTCTTTCTTTTCTTTCTTTTTCTCCATTATTTGCTTCTTTTGGCCATGATTGATGCTTAAATGGTTGGATTTTTATTGTGCTTAACTTGTGGGGGATTTTTTTAGTATGTTTGGAGGCATAACAAAAATGTTAGGGTGAAGCTTGGTGGAGGGGCCTAAATGGCCGAAAATTGGGTGTGTGTTGTAAAATTTTGGAGCACTTTGTGCTCTTCTTATTTGGTGGTGGTGGTAATAGTTGACATATTTCATTGGTGGGGGGTTGTGTGGAGTATTATTTGGCAGAATTGAATAATTGATAGTGGTGTGAGGCAGTAGTAGAGGTTGGCAACTTTGGGAAACTTTCTAATTGGGTATACTGGCATTGACGGACAAAAGGAAACTGTTTAGTGCCATCGGGTGACGAAGTCTAAGTAACCATCCGAATGACACATGTTAGGATGCATCTGATTGTTGCCCTGAATAGTTTGTAGGTAATATGGCCCGAAAAAGGCAAAGGAGCTCGGCAAGCACTTCTCAAGTGCCAACATATGACGCCACCAGGTTCCAGTCATCGGGGGCAGAGGATGCATTTCATGCTAAGGCCACCAAAACCTTTGTCCCTGAGATTTCTGTTGATAGGGCTGCCCTCTGTATGGAAAATACAGACATGTATAAGGAAATCCGACGGAAGGAGATGGAGTTCTTGTTTGATGGCCTAAGACGGCAAACCCGATGATAGTCCGAGAGTTCTATGCGAACTGTCCGGAACATTTGAGCCGGGAGGTGATTGTGCGGGGTGTGAGCACGTGATTTGTTTCCTAAGCAAATTATTCCTAAAATCCAAACAAAATAATTTTTCATTATTTTTACAAATTTTTGTTGAAATTTGTTGTATTTTTATATTAATTAGTTGCATAATAATTCATATTAAAAATACAAAAAATATGCATATGCATTAGGATTTTTAATTTTATAATTTTAGTATTAATTCATTTCGAAACAATTTAAGAAAAAAAATCAAAAATAGCATTTTTAGTGTTTTAATTGGAAATTGCTATAAATAGTTATTAAATAAATTCTAGAATTTAATTAGTTTTAGTTAGTTTAATAATTTAATAAAATCAGAAAAAATATATAAAATTGGAAAAGAAAAATAAAATACAAAATACAAAATAAAAATACAATACAAAAATATGAAGAAAACATAAGAAAAATAAAAGAACAAAAGGAGATGGACTGATTTAAATTATTAAACTAAC
>MU715235.1:2602-19743 GCA_026770625.1 Nicotiana glauca
TTTTGGTATTTTCTAATTAATACAAAAATGGTATTTTGCTTTGATTTTCTTTGCTTTATTTTTCAAAAATAAAAACAAATCCAGGTATTTCCACACAATTATCAACAAGTTTCACACAAAAATCATTTTTGCATATATTTTTGAAATAATTTGCTTGGGGCAAAAATCACGTGCTCACACTTATGTGGGGCTCTTTCATCCCGTTGTTCTGCCTTGATATTGTGGAGCATCATGCCACTGAGCGGGTACTTCGCCAGTTTGGTCATCCGTAGGTTCTACCGATACCACCCACCTGGAAGACCACACATTACCAGCGGAATGATCGTACCAGGGTGGACGACGCATATTTGGCATGACTACAGGAGCATATATTTACTTGGGATCAGCGATCTGCCTTGATTTCGCCCCCTTCACCGAGTCGGATTGATACTGAGCATGATTATATGGGCTGTTACTGCGGTGTTACCTGACTTATCATCGGGAATCCCATTCATCGAGCTGGCGATCGGTATGTTCCATACGCCGGGAGGCACGAGGCACTGGTATGTTATTTGGTAATCTTACTTATAATTGTGATCTAGCGTTCCATAATTTATATTTTACATCTTGTGTAGGCTATTGGCCTACATTTAGTCCGCCTGTTATGAGGGAGCTGTCACTTTGCACGAGTATGGCCGGCAGGTTATAGAGATGGCTGCCCCGGCACTAAATCGAGCCATAGAGGATGAGCTCTTAGAGCACGTCCCTGCTTATGTGGTGCCAGAGCACTACCATCGAGATAGGCCTATCCTACAAGCTAGGGGACCGCAAGGCAGGGATGTCCCACGAGGCAAGGGTGTCCCCAAGGCAGGGCTATCCCATAGGGTCATGGGGGCCGACGAGGAGGTGGTCCCCAGCAAAGGGGTGTTGAGGCACCTGTTGAGGATGCAGGAGCTGATATGTCGGGTGATCTCTATCAGCCAAACTAGCATCCCAGCAGCATGTCGTCGTACATCCTTTAGCTGGCGTTCACTCCAGCTGCATCGTAGGTGACCCCGTTAGATCCATTGTTGATCACGGGCACGAGCATTACCAGAGATGATTGGGAGAAAATGTTTCAGGTCCATCGACCGCTGCTGAGGATCGGCTGACCCGAGATATGGATGGTGGGCACCGACTGAGTTATGGCTCATCATCGACAGGTGGTGTGGATCTTTCATAGGCGCCTGTATTTTTTTTACTATTAAATTTAAATATGTTTTTATCTCATTGATTTGCCATAAATAACTTTATAATTCTCTTATTAAGGCTTCATTCCAGCCCATCACGGAGTCCACTTTGTGATGCTGAGCAGGATGCGACATATGCTTATATTCAGGAGCCTGACAAGACCATGGTACGGATTTTTTTGATTTAACACGTACTTTACTAATATATATTTTCATATACTGAGTTGACTTATTCTTTTGTAGGTTGCTGATGGACCGACGACCCCTTCTATCGATCTTTCCAGCACTACTGACGATCATGCTACAACGCATCCTCCGTTAAAGAGGCGACGTGATGAGGATGATCTCGATAGCATAATCGGGCGGGATAGGATGCCCCTCAGGCCAGCAGCTGCATCGAAGCACATAGGCTATGGGACACATTGATTTTCGTTTTTTGTATTTTGTGTACGCTATGTAAAATTATTTTATGTAAATAATAACAATAATTTTTTATGTTTACATAATATGCGCATTATGTTTTTATTTCCCCATTTATTCTTTATTTTAACTTTACAACACAAACACAAATATAGAAACTTAACATACTTAAATTCAGTACAACTAATGAAAACACATGACACGGAAAACATAAAGATAAACTACTACACACAAAACATACATGTCATTATTTAGTCATCACTGCCTAGTATTCTCTACTCCAACCACTTAAATTTCTCTTCCAACTTATTTTTTTCTTCTTCCACCTCTTTGAGGTTCTCCTTCAACTCCGCAATTTCTTGTTTATATTCTTGTTCACATTCCCACTATTTTTTTGTCAAATCATGAAGATACTGCAAAGCTTTTTTGTAGCATTCCTGCTCACAGGATTCATCAAGCTATACCTCAAAATTGCAAAAATTTCATTGTTGCCTCCAAATCTATTCACACACATCTAGTATCTACGCCCAACTTGACCATCATCCCAATAGTCCGCCATCATACAACGTTTTCCACATTGGCACATTGGTACATACATGCGGTCAGACATTTGTTAAAGGGAAAAAAATCCTGCTTTTATGGAAAGTTTTGCTATTTGTTATGATTAAGCACAGAAAATAACTAGAATGCGCCTGTTATTTATAGGCAAAGCAACACACATAATGTAGTATTTAACCAATATATATATATATATATATATATATATATATATATATATATTCACACAAAACATAGTATTTAACCACACTATGCTTGGCGTGTTAAAGGTTTTTTCTTATACAAAACAGCTTTTTCGCAGGGCAGCTTTTCAGATCGACAAGACAACACACAGACATAGTATTTAACCGTGCTATATATATTCAGTTATTTATCAAGCATCTTCCTCCTATAACAGTGTAGTTTTCTAATAATTTCAGTTTGAAACTCGAAAGTGAACGTAAAATTTTTCCATATTTTAATCCAATACTATTTTTGATTACATGAACGGGATGGAGAAATTCATTAATTTACTCAACTAAAAAATATTAAATGTCAATAAGATGTAACAAGGCTATGGAAACATAATTTTATTTGATACATCTTGCAACATAAACAAGTACATACACTTATTACAAAAAATATTATGAAAACAAAACATTACGTGTATCCTTGATAGTTGGCCACATTAGATAAACTTGCACCAGGAGCTGGATTACCACCGCCACCCAAACCAGTTGAACGACATTTATGATGATCGTGTCCTATTTGCAAGCATATGCCACATTTACGCGCATAAACGGTATTACCAACATCCATTTGGTTTCGTATACGCGTTCTTTTGCATTTGTACCTTACACAAATAGTCCTTGTTACATAGAATTTTAAATGGTTCCGACGGCCAATGATGCTCTGCACCCACTGGCTGCAACTGCCCACTATATGTGTTTAAGTATGCAGCTATACTGTATTGCCTATCAACAAAGTTGGTTGGACCAAAACCTGTAATGTTGAAAGCACATAGCATATGAGCAGGGCATGTGGTAGATGGACAATTTCCCATAAGTACACAACCTGCTGGCTTCATTTATGGTGTGTACATTATTCTCCCGGTGTTTATGGATAGCAGTGCGAACTTCAAAAATACCCCGGTTCTGATCATACTGTAAAAATGAATGCCAATGTGCTCGCCTCCTGTATTTTTCAAATCTTTTCATCGGTATAGGCATAAATTTAACACCCCTATCCATCAATTCCAATGCACCTCTATGCCTTTCAACAAACCTCTAAGCTATCTGTTTGAATGTCATCCGGACCATGGCAGTGAAGGCAATCCACGTGCAGATTTCAACTACCCGTTAAAGACTCTGACACATTTGTAGTCAGGGTTCCCCATCGTCTGCCACCATTAGCATGCAACATCCACTTGTAAAACTCATATCGCATCAACCAATGATAGGCTCTTTCGTCTAACTACCGGATCTATTCCATGCACCTCCTGAATTTGCATTATTGGTGATCAGTTGCAGCCATTCACTTTAAATCATGCAAGTCCTGTTGGGATATTTCTTCTGAAAATTGGCCTTCATATGCCTCACACAGTAACGGTAGTATGCATAGGGTTCCTGCTATTCAGGAAAATGCTCTATAGAACTTAATATACCACAATGCTGATCAGATATCACACAAATATCTGAACGTTGTTTGACAACGTGCTGCTTCAAGTGGTTCAAAAATAGTGTCTACATCTCTTGGCTTTCATTCGCATAGATGGCAAAAGCTAGTGGAAATATTTGTCCATTGGCATCTACTGCAACGACGATCAACAACTTAATATCATACTTTGCATAGACATGAGTACCGTCTATGAAAATTATCGGACGACAATGCACAAAACCATCAATTGCTGATTTAAATGCCCAGAACACACACACACACACACACACACACATATATATATAACGTGTTTTGACAACGTGCTGCTTCAAGTGGTTCAAAAATAGTGTCTACATCTCTTGGCTTTCATTAGCACAGATGGCAAAAGCTAGTGGAAATATTTTTCCATTGGCATCTACTGCAATGACGATCAACAACTTAATATCTTACTTTCCATAGACATGAGTACCGTCTATGAAAATTATCGGACGGCAATGCACAAAACCATCAATTGCTAATTCAAATGGCCATAACACATATCTGAATATATATTCCTACACTCTGCTCAAGCTTCCATTCAACAATAGTACCGGGGTTAAACTGTTTCAGTGCAGCCATGTACCTGGGTAGAGATGCAAATGACTTATCCCAGTCACCATAAACAATTTTAAATGCACGTTTGCGCCCAAGATATGCCTTTCTTTTGGTAATAGTACACCCATATTCCTAGTAGATGGATGTAATACACTCTTTGGTCTTGTACCTAATGGACACTTCAATGTGTGGAATCAGTTGAAGAGAAATTAATTCAACATCCAAGTTGAAGTGGTTCCCATTGAATATGTCCATTTCACAAACATATGTGCCAATATATTTACCCACCTCCCACAACCCTATTTCCTTCTTGGTTGCATGCAGCATCCAGTGACAACCTGTAAACCATCTATGGCAAACAACCTTGTATACCTCCGGACTTGACTCCCATACTATCATCTCACGACACTCTCTTACGCTGTACATTTTACAAACCTTGGTTAGCCGAGCTTTATCGGAAAATAACATGCCCTTTTCCAGTATCGTTGGTCTAGACTCATCCCACATTGCTGTCCAAATTTCATCAAGATACCTTTTAAGGGCATCCACATCCGGTATACTTGGCAAATTATCAAGGTATGGAATATGCCTTGAATGAAATGGCACATGGGACTCATATACTCTTGGTCTAACGGGAGGTGAAGCATGCTCCCTCATCAACTAAGGTTCGACATTTTCTTCCTCCTCATCATCACCCTCGTCAAGGAAAGGTGTGTCATCTCCAAAATCGTCGACATTGTTGTCATAATCACTATATCTTCCTGACTCTACGCATCTGCCAAATCCCAAGTAAATACGTCATCTATGGGTAACTAAGTGAGGACAAGACCATCAAGTTGCTCGTTTTCACTGCACAAGCAACAAAATATAAGCTACTGAAATTGATAAATACTTTATATATAGCAATATCAAGTCACTTACAAGTCGTAATGTGTTGACATTCCATGATGGACATTTTTCTTATTGGTGATGACTCCCGGATGAACCACCGTAATCCAACACACCAAAACTATGCATATTCCAACTGGGCGTAGGTTCATAACTACTAAAATTCATATCTGGATGGTACCCCCTATAGAATATATAAGTGTTAATACAAATTCAATACGACAAAAACAAACATCATAACATAAAGGAAAATTGAAGTTTACCAGTCTTCTTGTGGATTATGTAAATTAGGAGAGAAATTATTTCCTTGCTCCTCGTTCGACCGTAGAGATAAGTTTAGATCCGGCCAAACCCTTTCAACCGGAACATGTTGGGCTAAAACTGCTCTAGAATAACCACTTGATGATTGAGGGTTATCCCTGCTTTGTGCAACATCATTAGTGCGAATGTCTTCATGCTTCACGTATATTTCCAACATTTTTATCAAAATAAGTTCCTGGTATTCATCCGGAGTCCCCAAAAAATCTCTCAGAGTTTCATCATCCTTGATGTTAAACTCAACGTAACAAGCAACCCCTTGCGGATTCACAGAATACAGATATCTTTCGGTTATTTTAAGATTCACCGAACGTTTGTGTCATGCCCCGAACCTATACCTGGACATTATAAGGCACTTGATGCCTGACTACATGTAACCGAGAGAACCAACTGGCTGGCTAAATCAACATGTGATATCATAACATACTGAATGCAGAAGATAAACTAACACATATTGATATACTGAAAGTCTAGATGATATAAATCAAAATGCAGAAATACTAATACAATTCTGAAACATATTTGCAGCCAGTCAGCTTAACATGAAAAGCCTGAGACTCTGTCTAGCTGTTACTCTAGTCTATGAAGCCTCTAATGGAGTACTGCAAACAGTAATTGTCTGAAAATACAAAAGACTGTAAGGTACTGATAATGCCCCAAAAGAACTGGGGATCACTAAATAGCTGGTACGAGAATCCTAGCACTCTAAATCATCAACCTGTAAATCATTTCCTGCATCTCACGATGCAAGCCTCGGGAAAAAGGGATGTCAATACATTAGAATTGCACTAGTACATAAAGCAACTGAAAGAAAGAACTATAAATGCGGCAACTGAAACTAACCTGATAACTGAGAATTGATAATTGATAACTGAAATGATAACTATTGAAACTGAAACTGAACTGATAATTGGTAACTGAAATGATAACTGATAACTGAATTGAACAAAGGAAGTAAGGATATGAATACTCCCTCTTCTGAATGATGAACAACCTATTTATATGAATAAGCTACAGCCTCGGGCCCAATATATATATGTGCACAAGCTACGACCTCAGTCCCAAGTATGCGTATATATAATTACGGCCTCATGCCCGAAAATGCATAAAACATAACTATGGCCTCAGGACCAAGTATGCACAAAACATATAAACTACGGCCTCATGCCCAAATACAGGTGTTCAACATTCATGAATTTAGATCAAGAACTGAGAATCTTACTACAACACATGATAGTGAAATATTGAATCACACCGAGTTACATGATACTGGAATACTAGATCACACTGAGTTACATAATAATGGAATACTGAATAGGACTAGACTGAGATATGTATTCTTGAACTAATTGTGAATATTGAAACTTTAGCTGTTTACAGTGAGAAATCTATACTAAGACTCGGGGCATCAAACCCAAGTTTATATTAAATACGCACTGAACTCACAATGTTCAGAATGGAAGTCATGAACGAGTTATGAAGCTGAAGAATAGAAGTTCTACAACTATTCAAGGAACTAGGCTAAACTATATTTCTGAAGCAATTAGTAACATCGTAAAATAAACGTAGTGTAGAAAGAATCATTAACGTTCCCAAACATAGAGAGTTAGTCTCACATACCTTAACTTGCCGCTCTTGAGCGTAACACAACATTCGCCAACCCTTTCAACTTTAATCTATATCAATACAAGTCAAAGGGATTCCATATATTAGCAATAATACTTATATTTTGGTTACTTAGGCATTTTATCAAATACTCAGTGAGAATAAAACTTCATAGTCCTTATTAATGGTGTCTCTACACCCAATAACCCGTTCTCTTGCTCCTAGATAAATTCTAAAGTCTCAAATGGCTATAATCAACATTATTCTTTATCACTCATAAGGTAAACAACACCCTTAATCAGTAATCCACAATCAACACCCCAAAGCTATAATCGTTCATACTTTTCTATCAAACCCATCAACTCATATCTCATGAACTAGAGTCTATAATCATTAATCCAATACTAGAATCAATTAGAGGGTGAAGACATTACCTTTTTGAAGTTCAATCCCCTTGAATTCCAGTTATAAGGTTCCTTCTCTCAATAATAATGTGTCAATCGAATATCTAATGATATGGAGGGTTTACCCATATTAATAGGCTGTTGAAAAATTGAAATTAGCTTAGAATCACCATTAGAATTTACTTAGATTGTGGAGGGACCCTTAAGGAGTTAGGTTTTTGAGACACCATTAGAATTTACTTAGATTGTGGAGGGACCCTTAAGGAGTTAGGTTTTTGAGAGCTTCCCTTTCTAGAGCAAGTTTTTATGTTTTGGGGTTGTGGGAGACGAAATAGGGCTTAAAAAATGACTCCCCAAGCCTTCCACCGCGCCCTTGTTGGACCGACCGTGGTAAATAGCAGGAACATTGCCTCACGACCGCAGTCGCGGTCCGGGCGCGGTCTGGGCGCGGTGGTTGTGCACTGTTCTGTAAAACTGGCATAACCTTTTACACAGAGCTCCGTTTGGGCTCCCCAATATATTGTCGGAAAGCTATTTCAAAGATATCCAACTTTAATTCTTTGATTTTTTCCGATAAGTTACATATTTTCACCATACTCTGCTGGAAAACGGACCTTCTGCAAACTTAGTCGGTTTTGTCGAATCTTATGCACCTCACTTTCTATCTTGATTCTTAAACAACTATTGTGAGCACGAGATTTTTTCCTAGCTTGAATTATTCCTATAGAATACATAAAATTAGTTTTTTTTCTTTAATTATTTGGTCTTTACGATTTAATCGCATGTTTGTTTGCAATTTGTGTGCACCTTTAGTTAGTATAATTCATAAAAATACAAAACAAATATAGTACTTTTGCATTTAGAATTCAATTTTACATTTTTAGTTTATTAGTTAATTAATATTACCAAAACAAGGGAAAATAACAAAAATAGTCATTTTACATTTTTATTTAGTTTTCTTTCTAAATTGGAATTTAGTTAATTTTAGGGAAAATAATTAGTTTAATTTTAGAGTTAAGTCAGGTCTTTATTATTTTTAATTTTGCTTTTAACAAAAACAAAAAATATAAAATAGAAATGAAAAGAAAATGAAAGAAAATTCAAAATTAGAAGTCTTAATATAAAAACTGGTTTTTGGGCCAAATGTTCCAGTCCAAGCCAATCTCTCCCCCAAATCCGTTTCCCAATTCAAGCCCAAAATCCGCCTCAGTTCGGTCCAGATCCCTCCCCTATGAAACGACGTCGTTTTTGTTCAACCAAATCTCAGCCGTCTAGGATTGTTAATCCAGCGGATGAGAAGTCCACACCCATTAATATATTAGTGTCGGACCTGCCCTAGCCCCCCCAAGCCGTCTCTCTCTCACCCCACTCTCATCAGAGACAACCCCCACCGGCTCCGTCCTAGACCGCCGCCGGAAATCGCAGCACGGCGGCGACGATCACCCAATCTCGTCCAAATTTACACCATAACACCTCCTCATCCTCCTCATCAAGGATCTGACCTTCATCCTTCTCAAATTCCATCCTAGCTCTTCGAATATTCGAATCAGTGGTCGCCGCCTCCGCCGTGTCCGGCGGCGCCACCTCTAAACATTACCAAATTAACACCATAGCCTCCCCTCCTTCTCCCCTCTCCAAATCTGACTTCAGTTTCCCTCAAAACACACCCAAAACCATCGATTCTTCGTTTGAATTTATGAATCCTAGCCGCCGCCTTTGTTCTCCGGTGGCGGCGTCACCCTCAAACCTCACTGAAATGACACCCACAACCAATTTTCCCCGAATCTAGCCATAATTGTACGAATTTTAGATCTAAGGTTTTGTTATGAACTGGTCGAATTTTCAAGGATTGTCAGCATTCGAATTGGGTTCCAAATAAGGTTATGTGCTTGTTCTTGGCAAGAACAAGCACGTAACATTATTTGGAGATTCGATTCGAGGTTAGTCCAAGCTATAACCTAAAACAGTAAGTTTCTCAATCTTTGTTTTTCTTCTCTTTCTTTCCTTTTGCATAAATAAATATCTCTTTAATGCATAAATGTTCGTTTGTTTCTAGTATTTATTTTATTTTTGGGTGTGTTAGGGTTTTTCGATCTAGGTCTCTGATTTTTCGTATATACTGTGTATTTGATTTTGATTCATGATTTTTACTGTTGATCATATGATATTAATTCTACTTTAGTTTCAATTTTACTTGTTGGTTAATTGTTAATTCACTATTTTTGGCATTAGGATATTAGTATTCACTAAAGTTACAGTCCAGTCTTGATTAATCAGGCTGATTAGTTCAATTGTTAGGTTTTCTTTGGTAATTAGGATTGTTTGGTTATAGCTGAATAGGTCATATTTTTAATTAACCAAGGTTATTCAACCAATTTAAAGTGTTGGTTCTAGGTTAGTAATTCAGAATCCAAGTAGGGGCAATATAGGTAATTCAAAATATAGGATACAGTAGTAACTGAAATTGGAAACCCCTAAAACTTTCCAGATGGGGTTCCAATTAGAATTTTAGGAACTTAGTAGTGTAACTTAGGAAACAAGCCAATAAATAAGGGATTAAATAGTTAAAAAACTAAAAATAAAAGAGGAACTTAGGGGTAAAGTAGAATTCTGAAGGCAGCCCTAGTTTTGCCTATAAAAGGCATGTCCTCTGCCTTATTTCACAAGTTTAGAGATCTGAAAATTCAAAAACAATTTTCTAGAAGACTAGTGAGATCAAATATTCAAAAAAAATCCAAAAATCAAATAGCCTTAGAAATACTGCAAAGTCCTGAAGCTTTCAGGCAGCCAAAAGTCAAAAAAAATACTATTTCATTGAAGTTTTATTAGGATAATTCTGTGCTCCAGCTGTTAAATCAAAGTTCCAGCTTATACACGATTAAAAAGTGGTTGAATTGTTCTGATAATTCAGTAGCTGAGGTTCAAGAGCTCCTGATTAATTTCTGAGTTTCAATTTAGTCATTCAAGCTGGTCTATTGCATTTGTCCTTATTTTCCTGGGATTTCAGATTTGAGACTGCTGTTTTTGTGCTGAAATTACTGTTGCTGTCCATTGCTGCTCTAGCTGACCTTCACTTTCTCTTATTTTGTTCAATTTCCGGGTATTTCACTTAACTACTAAGTGGCAAGAGTTTGTGGAATTTTTTGGATGAAGAATGATTTGAATCTTGAATTAGCGAGAGCTGTTTTTCTTATTTAATCCTGCTGTCTCCTTTTATCTGTTCAATTATTAGATCTAGTAGAGTAATGTAAGGATGATTAGTATAGTAGTCATATTTTAGAGCTTAGGGTATCCTTGAACGAGTTCGAAATTGTTAGATCCATTAGCATATTTGGACACTTGAAGGACTGTATAATTGACTGCTTATTAGAAATATTCAATATTTAAATCCATGTTAATTTAGCATAATTCTAGTAGCTGTTTTAGTTTCCAATCCATAAGTAGCTTTATATTAAAATTGTAACAGTTGAATTCTGATTTGTTGTTAAAATCCAGGCGTCAGTGTTTTAATTCATTAGAATATGAATGGATAAACGTGTAGGTTATTTGAAAGCATAGGGAAGTGATTAGCATTTGCAGATTCCAGTATGTTTTGACAAATAATTGATACATGTGCCTTAGCTATAGCAGATCTAAGTTAAATATGCCTGTTGAATTGAATTTGTTTTACTTAGTTAATTTGTACAACATAATTTGAGCCATACTTTAAGTTTGCTAATTAGTTTTCTATAATTCTTAAAATTGCATTATCTGCTATTGTGTTTGGAACATTGGACCAAATTACTGACTGTTTTCTTATGAATACTTCATTGGGCCTGGCTTAGCTGAAGCCCATGGCCTCATTGCGATGCTGCACTCAAAGGGAGTTGCGCCTAGTCCATGGCTAAACTTTGGCCCTTTTCGCACTGAGCCCAAACACAAGGCCCAAGTAATAACAGTTTAACTTCACAGTTGAAGCTTTATACACTAACAACCTCATACTGGGCCTTGTTACTTTAATAATAAACCCTGTTTTAAAAATAGTAAGACTATGGGGGTCTCGATTCAGGCCTTTGACTCTATTTCATTTCTCACTTGGGCATGTGCAAAGGCCCCTGGTTGGTTGAATCCTTATAAAACAAAATGAGAACCAGGCCACAATGCTCACTCTTGGGCTTTTCTTAAAACGCAATATATTGAGAGTGTGATTTCTTTTAAGAACTGGAAGTTTAATTTTGCTACATAATTTTGGGCCCTCCTAGTTAAGTATTACATTTTGAATTAAGAGGTTTTCCTCTTGTTCAAGTGTGGACTTGAGCTTGAGGTCTGAATTCCTTGTACATTTTTAATAATAATGAATTCATAATGTTAATTAATTAGGCCTTTAGAGATAATATTTAATAGAAAATAATAGTCCCTTTTTAAAAATAAAACGAGGTGCGCCGCGCCAAACAAAAATTCATAAATTGCGTGGCTTTCTTTAATTACTTCTATAAAAATATTTAGCAATCGGGTAAGCCATTTAGCAAATTTTCATTGCTCCCCGCAAAGATATCAACGCGCTAGTTACTTTAGGCGAGCCTTTTAATAAATCTACCTTCTTAAACTCGGGTGTACATTTTACGTGACCCAAATCTAAATCCTAAAACGTTCAATAAAATGTGTTGCGGATCCGGGTGCATTTCATGTGATGTGATCCAAAAATACATTTTAAACGACGTTCAAACCTTCTTTAAAATTAATAAAAGCGGTAAATAATTTTAAAATTGCACTATAGGATAAGCATGTTTTAAAATCAGATATTAGGGCGTTTATAATAGTTTAAGCGATCGTGCTAGAACCAGGGGATCTGGGGGTGCCTTACACCTTCCCCCGGGTCAACAGAATTCCTTAGTTAGAATTTTTGATTTGCAGACTTCATTTGGAAAGTCGAATTTTCCTCGATTTGGGATTCAAGATAAACCGGTGACTTGGGACACCAAAATCCAAACCTATCCCAAGTGGAGAATCTGCATAAATAAATAATCCCATTTCGAATAATGTCACTTTAATTGGAAAAACTCCCTTATACACTACTATTCAAGGTGGTGTGTAAAAAAGGAGGTGTGACAGCTCTGGCGACTCTACTGGGGACACGAACCCAGAATCTCGGTTCAGGGTTCAAGAATTCAAGCTTAGTATAACTGTTATATTTGGCTTTATCTAATTTTTCTACATGTTCCATGCTAAATGTGCTAAATGTTTTACCACTTTAATATTTGCTGAATTGTATATATAAACTGCTACGAATCCCTTCCTCTCTCTGAGTCTTCTACATCATGGAGAAGGGTGCACTTCATGTAGCTTCTCTTCTGTTTAGAGTCTTTTCCCATTTAGAACGAGGTTCGGATAAGTTGCTAAGCCAGCGGATCTTCTGTATCCCCGGTACGCTGCCCCCCTCGGCTCGAGTTGTCCGCTCGGGTAAGCCAGGTTTAGAATAATAAACCTAGGGTCTAAACCTAGAAGAAGAAAACCTTATGTCGGATCCCTAATAGGAACATTTATTTGCATCATGTGCATTTGACTTAGGGGACTCAACACAGGGGTTCGGTCCGTCTAGGACAGGTGACCTGAAATGCAAAGACCATCCTGATGCATCTTACGTGCTACTTGTGCATTTATTTGCTTTGGATTTGCATGTTGACCGGCTTGTACATAATGAGAGAAAATTGAGAAAAATAGCAGTGTTAGGGCTAAGAAAGGGTAACCACTTGTTTAGAAAAAACCAATGCCCAAATAGTACCAAAATACTGTCGGATTTTTGAAAAAATAAAAAGAGGAAAATATTTGAAAAAGAGAGAAAAAATACTTTTAACAAATATTAGGTTTTGACAAATCTGCCCGAACTACGCCAGTTTGATTCTCACCGGATGTGAGATACGTAGGCAACCCTCATCGGGTCCAACTTCTCTTTTTGCAAAAATACCAAAATTTTTGTCACAAATAAGTCGGGTGATTTCATTCTTGTTAAAATAAGCCGAATATCCCCAAAAGGGCGCTAAAAGGCTATTTTTGCAAGAACAGCCACCCTGAGTCATTTTTAATGGTTAGCAGGCACAACCTTCAAATCTTCTTCCCTGAAGTGTTGAAAGGCCGTATCCGCAAAACCCTGTCCTTGTTTTTCTTAAAATAAAAGTTTTGGAAAATAGCCACTTTTTCTTTTGGGTCAAAATAAAGCCTCAAGTCATTTTAAATAAATGTGCAGGATGGGTACAGTTGACATTGAATCCTTCTCAGTCCTGAGTGAGATCCCTTTGAAGCTCTACATGTGGTGGAATGACCTAGGAAAAGGTAGTAGAGAAACGGTGGAGAAGATTCTGGGTGGCCTAGTCGGATTATTGAACATTAAGCCAAGGCCGGATATTATTGAAGCATTGATACCTTTTTGGGACCCAACTCACAACGTGTTCTGGTTCTCAGACTTCGAGCTTACACCGACATTAAAGAGGTTGCAGGGTATGCAGGACTTAACGGAAACCTTAGAGGTCGATATCCATTAGCACCGAGACCGGTAACTCTACATAGATTTCTGGACTTATTAAGTATCAGCCGGGATGTTCAGTATAAGAATCTATCAGAAGGGTATTTTACACTCCACTTCTTGTACCACCGGTATGGTAGCCCGCGAGGTTTTGAGGAGCCCAACACTGGTTTGACACACGCTGGAAACAAAGATAAGTGGGAAGCACGACGAGGATTAGCTTTCATGGTAGTTTTCTTGGGAGTCGTGATCTGTCCCCGAAAATATGGTCACATAGATATTGGCCTCGTAGGAATGCTAGATGTTGCAATAAAGAAGTCCAACAGCATAGTGGTTCCATTGATTGTGGCCGAAATGTATCGAGCTTTGACCAAATGCCGAGAAGGGGAAAATTCTTTCAGGGATGTAATTTGTTGCTACAGCTATGGATACAAGAGCACCTATGCCACCGGACTGGGTACATGAAGTACGACTTAACCGGGCTGAGTTGTATTGAAGAATTTAAAACCAGGGTAACAGGTATTGAGTTCCCCGAGGGTACCGAGGCTTGTCTATCATGTTTGAGATCTTTGACCGCTGACAAAATTGAGTGGGCTTTCGGATGGCTTCCCGCTACTGAGGCAGTATACACATCAGCTCAAGTACCTTATATTCTCTTGATGGGCATTCGGAGTATCCAACCCTATGCTCCCCACCGAGTCTTGCGGCAACTGGGAAGATTCCAAACCGTCCACGGTGATGAAGATTTGGGCAAACAAGTCATCGAACTAGGCCCGAAAGCTGCATTTCCGGAGGGGAAAATTCGCTAGATATGGAATGAATGTAGGTACCTTGAGCCTAAAACCATAGTACGGGATCAATCTAAAGGCCAAGTGGACCCCAAATACTTGGTCTGGTTTGGCAAAAGATTTCAAATTCCTGAGAGGCCCACCAAAAGGCCACATGTACAACAATTTACTGACGGGGCCCAGGTACAATGGGATTGGTTAACCAAAGAGAATGAATACAGGGCCCGAATAGGAGCATTGGAAAAATAGGTTCAGGATCTTCGATTTGAAAACAGCTTACAAACCGCAGCCGATGAAGGTGACAAAAAGAAACTGACCCAAGAGAATGATGCTCTCAAGGCTCAAATCTGACAAATGAAAATAGCTGCTAAAAATCAAGAAAGAAGTCGCTTTATGAAAGGTTGATAAACGGGCTGAAAAAGCAAGTCTTAGAGTGCCGGAAGAGTTGGAGAAATCTGAAGGGAATATAGAAAAACTCCATGCACAGTGGGCAAAGAAGACAAAGGAAAGAGCCTAATTTGTGCAACAAATGAAAAGAAATTATGAGGGAACTATTGCTAACCTGAGAAGAAAAGTGAATACCCTTGAAGGCAAGGCAGCCCAGTGGGACAAAGAATTTCAGGCTGAGAAGGAACATTGCTATAGGATAATGGCCGAGATGGAGAAAGAAATAAATTTGTTGCAAGACCATCACTTCCATGACTCCTAGGTACTAGAGGCCCGCAACCAGCAGATAAGCTGACTACTTCAGGAAAAGGGCCGGATCAGAAAAGAATTAGAGCCATTGCGGATTATATTGTCATGAAATGTCAAGCAGGCAAAAGAATGAGTCGCACTACCTTCTTTGCTATAGTGATGATTTTTGTTCGGCAAGCTATGAATGATTTGGAGCAGTTACAAGGGGGTCTTGCACGTAGGCCCGTGGCGATGCCGAATGATACCCCGAGGGCCCCAAGATTTGAAGCTTTAATGTATTCCTAGTTATCGAGTCTGTATTTTTTTATTTTGAGTCTGTTTTGTAATTTTCCCTTTTTAAACAAATAGTCTAGTATCTTTGTAATCAAAGTTTTATTATTGAAAATTTGAAAAAACTCCCAAAAAATTATTTTCTTATTTTTATTTGCAAGAACTGTGCTTGGTCTGATTCATGCGGGGTCATGATACATAGGCAATCTCCATAAGATTCGACCGTAACCCTAAGGAAAAAGAAAATACGAGGGAAGGAAATAAAAGGGAAAACAAGAGTGGAAAAGAAACGCAGAAAAGAGAAAATAAGAAAACCATGGAAGAAAAGAAAATGGAGAGGAAAGAAAAATCAAAGTGAGAGAAAACCAGAAAAGCAAAGGAAAAACAAATCAAAAGAAAATAAATGGGAAGAAAAGTCGGGATGACGCATGCAACCGTGGCAAACATGTAGACATTCGTTTAACTGTATAGGTGCATCACACCCCAATGTGTGATTACCTATATGTTACTTGTCTCAAACTAACCATTGTTGTTGTCGAATTCCAGCTTAAGTTTTTAGAAACGGTGGTTGGTTTTTGGTAAACTGGCATCGCATAGGTATTTTACCAGATCAAAAGGAAGTATAGAAATATCATCTGAAATGACTTTGCCACTAGTTCTCATCACCGAAGACAGCCCCATCTCAGGGATGCCGGCCTCCGAATCTGCCAAAGCTAAAGAAAACTAGATATTACGTCTCCGAGTTATGGAGATGTGGGATGCATGGACTAATGGAAGAGAGCCTCCAAATGCTATCCCTGGCTTTCCTGAGTTGTTCCTGAGATCCAGGGGTACTTCTAACATCCCCATCAGTCATCTGAATACCCCATTGGGACAACCAACCATGTCTGCTCACTTTGTAGGAACACCTGCTGAGGTATGCCCCCAGGTGTTCACATCAGGAGTAACTCCTAATATCTTTACCGCTATACCATGCTTCGCTACCATATAGCCTTCGCTACCTAGGCCCGCTTTTGATCCCCCGGCCTTCACTTTCCAAAATACTATTTTTCAAGAGGATCCTCCTCACTATCCCACATACACTTACTCTCAGCCACCCCCGTTTGAGTCCACACTCGGACAAGATAAAACTCCTAAAGCTCTTGAACAGGATGAGATGGCAAAAAGGATGAGGAGTTTGGAGCAGAGCTGTCACACCTCTTTTTTTTTGCGGCGCTTTAACATTCTCCGGCGAAAGGGAATATATGTATATAAGCGT
>MU715245.1:7400-24058 GCA_026770625.1 Nicotiana glauca
CACTTCTTTAACCCTTTTTATTCTTCTTATTTGCAATACTTGTTTGTTTATTTGCATTTGCATTCAAAGTCACAATTGTAGCACGGCCGGTAACCACACTAGTGGATCTTGAGGGGTGCCTAACACTTCCTCTCGAGATAATTTCAAGCCCTTACCCAAAACTCTGGTCTGCATCTTTAATTCTTCTAAAAGTGTCCTAATGCACTATAATCATTAGGTGGCGACTCTCTAAACTCCAAAAACCCAATTCCCAAACGGGATAAGAGTTGTCTTCCCGAATGTGGTGAACCCGATTCCGCTTTTAGGAAAAAAAGGGGGCGTCGACAGCATGGCGACTCTGCTGGGGATATCTTTAGGCTTTTACCATTGCATGCTATATTTGACTTTACCGCTTTTTTTATTGCTTTTGTTTAATGCTTTTATTTGAAACTGACTTGTTTGTTTTGTTTCTTTTTCTTTAATTACTTTCGTTTACCGCTTTTCCATCAATGCTGTTGTAATTTTTGAGCAATCATTGTAAACTTTATTGTATGAACGTGAAAATACATGTCAACATGTTTCATTCTTGTAAATTGCATTTTTCAGCATCATGTTCCACTCGTGCCAAACAAATACTATAAAAACGCTTATAATGAGTAGTTGCGCACTTCCAATACTATCACCCCCTAAATTTAGCAAAGGCATATTTGTGGTAAAACCAGTTGATTAGCGGTGCAGTCGACGGTTCTGTGCCTTTCCCTCTTGAGTTGTCCGCTCAAGGGTACCTGTCTAACACCCCAATAGAAACCTTATTCCATTTAAATTTTACATGCATCATGGTCAAACCTAGCTGAGTTAGTTATGTTTTCCACATAACAACTCATTAAGATAGCCTTGTCCAAAGTCCACCGGGTTTCCTTGAAACCCAAACGGACACCTCCATGTTCTGTGCATTTATTTGAAGAACTTAAGTGCTTGCTACGCTAACTATTGGTTTAAATGGTCGAGTCTGGTGGGGGTAAGGGCCTAACACTCTGTTTTGCAGAAAATGAGGCACGAGATCCCCATATTTGGCATGGTAACCAACATTCATCCAAGGCTACTGAATTGGTGGAAAGACCTCCATTCTAGTGATCAGATACTCGTCCGCAAGTACTTAGCGAATCTGCCTTCTCTTCTAGAGATTCAACCTAACAACAGAATCATAGAGGCTACGACATTGTTCTGGGATAGTGACAAGTCCGTGTTCCGCTTTGGGGACTTTGAAATGACTTCTTTACTTGAAAAAATAGGGGGTTTAGCTGGAATTCCTTGGGAGACTCCGGGTTTGCTTATGCTAGAGAATCATAAAGGAAAGGGTTTCCTTAAGATGATGGGACTGAAGAAAAACCCAGACTTGACTTGTTTGAAAGACTCTTACATCCCATTTGACTATCTATACGAGAGGTACGGCCATAGCAAATCATACCGCACCTATTCGGATGAATTTGCTATCACCTCATTGGGGCATGTCCATATAAGGGTCTTTGTCTTCATGTTTTGCTTTTTAGGGATGATCGTGTTCCCTATGAAAAAGGCTAGGATCCCCACCAGACTAGCCATGGTAACCAAAACTTTGATGGAAGGGATTGGTGGGAAAACCTTCAGCATAGTGCCCATGATCGCCGCCGAGATATACCGCGTCCTGAACAAATGTCAACAACAAGGCAGTAATTTTGAGGGTTGCAACTTATTACTTCAGCTTTGGCTCATGGAACACCTCCAGAAAGGGGAATACCGATAAGAGATCCTACGCAGAGATTGGGATGATCATATCGCCTTCCATCGGCCAAGGCGTATGAATTATATGCCTAAAATGTTCGCTCAGCCGGACGACGCCAGAGGATGGGTAGAATTGTTCGAAAATCTGAAAGAAGACCAGGTGAAATGGATGTTTGAATGGTTCCCCACGGATGAATTCATTGTTCGATCACGGGATGCACCATTTCTCATACTAATTGGTTTGAGATGGACTTATCCTTATGTTCCTCTCCGAGCCATGAGGCAAGCTGGAAGAAAACAAATCATACCAAGGGTCGATAAAATGAGTCACCTCACGGCTGATTTCCAAGATGACGATAGCCCTCACAAGTGCCAAGCTCAGTATTTGTGGCATTGCAAAATCATTTTGGGGTAAGAAACCATTGAGTCAGACAGGTACCACACCGGTTGTGTGCCGCATTATTTGGGTTGGTTAGAATACAATGGCATGGGTCAATCGGGATTCGTTCGAGGTCACAGAATTATTGACGAGCATGCTGAAGCACAGGTTAAGTATAATCAACTGCGCAATAGAATTTGAGAGTGTGAAAGTGAGCATCGGGAAATACAAGAAGCCCATCAGAAATTGATCGAGAAGTGGAAAGGTATGGCTGTCAGCGCCAACAATCAGTTAGGGTATTTAGAGCGGGGTCTAGTAGAGCTGGAAGGAAAGTTCATCAAGAGGATCGAAGACTGCCAAAACGGTGAAGGAAATGTAGGCGGACATTTGTCCTAAGCCTACTTGCTGCTAGGACTACACGAGCTGGTGGAGCTGTTTGAGGGAGACAAGGATGCCAAATCCAGGGAAGGTCCTTCTGGGACCAAGTAGTTATGAGTCCTTTATTTTGCCTTAATGATGTAATAAGGCCAATGGCCACTAGTGACATTTACTTTCTGTTATTTAGAGTTGTTTTGGATTCGTCTTATTTTTATCAATAAAATGAGGCATTTAGCATTATAAGTTCTCCAAGACTATTTGTCGCTAGGCCTACCTCGGGCACAACGAGGCACCAAAATTAGGAAGCGATTTATATATTTCCGCACAATGTGTTTAAATACTGCAACATTTTTTCCTCATGACCCCCACTAACTTGTTACCTTTTTGTTTTTCTTTTATTTTTTTATTCCCCTCCCCAAAGGTTAGTTCGTGCATTCTGGCACCATCAGCATACTCCACAAGATCCAAGGGCCCTCCACCTCCTCCTCCTCCGAGTCCTGTCCGAAACAAGAACAAAGGTAAAATGGGAGTTACAAGCACCAAAAAGGAGATTGAGATTCCTCAAGGTACCCCGGTTGCTAAGGAAACTACTACGCAACTGGAGCAAAAGTTGTTAAAATTCCGAGAAGAGCTGGATCAGGTTCGGAATCTGGCGAACCTATCATTTTCCCTCACCGCTCCTGATGTCAACACCCAAAATCCCACACCTCCACAAAACACCCCACAACCACAGATACAACCCACTCATACCCAGCACTACAACGCATGCCACACTCCAAATAACACTCTACTACTCATTCCCGAGCCAGTGAACACCACCCATGACCATCTCCACAACACTCCTATTTATGTGGATATTGTACCTCACTACACCCAACCAATCTCAAATAAACCTGAGTCTGATGACAATGACTCCCTTATCAGGAACTTAGCGGCAGAACTCAAGAAATTAACCAGCCAAGTTCAGGGTGTGGAAGGTAACAAAGGTATTGAAGGGTTCAATTATGAAGACTTATGCATTCAGCCAAATATTGAACTTCCGGAGGGGTACAAACCTCCCAAGTTCGAAATGTTTGATAGGACAGGAGATCCCATAGTCCACCTGAGGACATACTGCGATAAGCTGGTTGGAGTTGGAAGGGATAAGAAGATCTGTATGAAGCTCTTCATGAGGAGCCTGAAAGGAGATGCACTATCCTGGTACATCTGTCATGACCCCAAGAAATGGACGAGTTGGGTGAGCATGGAATCATATTTCATGGATAGATTCTGATTCAATACAGAGAATGCACCGAATGTATTCTATATACATAACTTGAAGAAGAAGCCCACCGAAACATTCCGCAAGTATGCCACTCGTTGGAGGTCAGAAGCTGCAAAGGTCAGGCCGACCCTAGAAGAGGAGCAAATGAATAGATTCTTCGTCCTAGCTCAAGATCCCCAATATTACGAGAGGTTGATGCTGATCGAGGGTCAGAAGTTCTCCGATATCATCAAACTTGGAGAAAGAATCGAAGAGGCATTAAGAATGGTATGGTTACAAATCTTGAAGCCCTGTAAGCCACCAATAAGGCTTTGCAGACTGGTGGCACGTCCAAAAAGAAGGATGTAAGTGTCGTGATGGTCGCACAGGGAGCCAAATCACCACCAAAATACCACACTTATCCATCACCTCCACTTACATATCAGCCCATCCCGAATTACCAAGCACCCGCACCCGCACCCGCACCCGCACCCTCCTATCCACCTCCCGTTTACCAATCCTCTCCACCTCTCACATATCAACCCACCTCACCCAGATACTCTCAACCAACACATGTTTACCAAGCTTATAACACTCAACCCTCTCACTACCAATCACCACCCACCCGTCAAAATTTTCCAAGACCCAGACCAAATTTTGACCGCAAACCCCCCAGACAATACACAGTCATTGCTGAACCGATTGACTAGCTATATGAAAGACTTAAAGCTACTGGTTACGTCACTCATATCCCAACCAAAGCTCCAGAAAATCCCTCCCAATGGGTCAACCCCAACAAGACCTACGCGTATCATTCCGGTATGAAGGGACACACCTTTGACGAATGCCGCTCATTAAAAGACAAGATTCAGACCCTGATCGACAATAAGGTCATTGTAGCAAAAGAGCCTGCTCCTAATGTTCGTAATACCCCCTACCTGACCACAAAGATGGAGACATTCATATGATCGATATCGAGGATGATTGGGACCCTAAAAGGTCGATAGGTTTTATTGCTGAAGGGGATAAACCAAAGAAACCAGCGGTTACCCTTAACCCAATTGTTATGCAGAATCAGCCCTCCAGGGACGACGAAGTAAATATGTCTATACCTCTCGAATTTGAAGTTCCTCCCTCTACAAAGGTGCCTGGACCAATCGAGATTGAATTTGGAGTTCCAAAGCCACCTGCACCCTTTGAAGTTGCTCTGTTACCACCAAGGGTGCATATTCCAGTGGCAATGACTGACATAACACCATTCCACTCAAATGCCATACCATGG
Source organism: Nicotiana glauca (assembly GCA_026770625.1). Taxonomy (NCBI): domain Eukaryota; kingdom Viridiplantae; phylum Streptophyta; class Magnoliopsida; order Solanales; family Solanaceae; genus Nicotiana; species Nicotiana glauca. The sequence continues at coordinate 12,423 of MU715245.1, forward strand.
GATTACACTATTGAAGCCAGGAGGAAAGGAAAGACCAAGACAGGAGAAACGATTGCCGCATAAGGAATGACTAGAACAGGAAGGGTTTACACCCCAGAGCACCTAGCTGAGTCCAGTAAGCAAGCCCCAAGACGACCTATTAAAATTGGCCCGACGATCTTTGGAGGAAAGTACAGGCTAAGGAGTACTCAGTCGTTGAACAATTGAACAAAACACCATCACAGATATCTATCCTGGTTCTTCTGCAGAGTTTAGACACTCACAGGAACGCCTTAATGAAGATACTGAGTGAAGCCTATGTTCCCAACAATATAACCGAGGGTGAAATGGCGAATATGGTGGGGCAAGTGCTGGAGAGCCACAAAATAACCTTCCATGAAGATGAGCTGTCGCCGGAAGGATTAAGCCATAACAAGGCAATGCACATCATCGTGCAATGTGAAGATTATTTCATCACTAGAGTCATGATCGATGGAGGATCGAGCCTCAACATCTGTCCGCTAGTAACTCTCAGAACTTTGGGAAAAATCCTGCACGAGATCAAAGATGGGGCTATCAATGTCAAAGCCTTCGATAGGTCCCAGAGATCTACTATTGGAGAAATCATCCTATGCTTGCAAATGGGACCAACATGGTTCGACGTCGACTTCCAAGTGATAGACGTCCTGGCATCCTACAACTCGCTATTGGGACGCCCCTGGATCCACGCTGCTGGAGCCGTAGCATTGACCCTGCATCAGGTGGTAAAGTTCGAATGGAATCACCAAGAAGTGATCATTCATGGCGATGGTAGTAACCCCATATATAGTCGCCAGACCATCCCAATGATCGGGGGCAGAAGGAGAATAGGCAGAGAAATATACCACCACATCGAAAGGGTCAACGTTGTAGATAAGGATAAGTGGTAGGACAACAAGATCGAAAGTATCCTGAATTGGTATGGGTACGAGCCTGGAAAGGGACTCGGTAAAAATCTTCAGGGGATCACTAAGACCATCAAAATAAAGAAGCATGGTACTATATTTGGCTTAGGGTACGGCTACACTTGGGAAGAATTTCGGAGCTGGTCGCCATTATGGCGCGGTCCCTACTATCCATTGGAGTTTCCGATACCCAACCTGGAGCAAAACTTCCAATCGGTAGATACTATATATGGGTAAGAGGAAGATAAAGCGTTGGCAGCCATGAAGAATCTGTTTCTGGAGGATGATGATATGGACTGCTGTGTTCTTTTTGAGGAGGAAGGGGAGGAAGGCCCTTCCATACAAGCTGTGAATAGGGGATACCACCTCAGCAATTGGTCAATTAGGACCGTCAGGGCCCAGAAGGCTTTGGGGTAGCAAGGCTAAACAAAAGCACCATGCATCTCATCTTTTTAGCTTACTTTACTAGTTGATTTTTCTTTCCACATTGTATTTTATTTCGAAAAGAGCTCCGATGTTTCAAATAATTATGGATTTAATCAAAGCATTTCAGTTTATCATATATATCTCGCTTATTATTTTTCTATCATTTACTCTATTTTATACAGCATTACTATTACTTATCTTGACGATGAACCAACGACTGTGATTTGCAACGAAACAACGCAACAAAAGGACATAGGCTCAGAAAAAGATAAGATACCTGAAGAGGTCGTAAGAGAGATTGAGAATTTTGAAAATAGACCTAAGTCCAACCTATGAGAAACTGAGGTCATTAATTTGGGAGATACGAAAAATGTCAAAGAAACTCGCATCAGCGTTCACTTGTCGCCATCAGAGAAGAAAGAATATACAGAATTCTTAAAAGAATATGAGGACATATTCGTCTAGTCGTACCATAATATGACTGGTCTCAGCACGGCCATTGTAGCTCATAAGTTGTCAACGGATCCAGCCTGTCCACCGGTAAAGCAGAAGCTCAGAAAATTCAAGCCCGACATGAGTTTGAAAATCCAAGAAGAGGTTACTAAGCAAGTCAAAGCTAAGGTTCTCAAAGTGGTAGAGTATCCAACATGGTTAGCCAACATCGTGCCAGTACCAAAGAAGGACGGGAAGGTTAGAATCTGTGTCGACTACCGGGATCTCAATCGGGCCAGTCCTAAAGATGACTTCCCCTTGCCAAACATACACATTCTTATCGACAACTGCGCCAAGCATGAGTTGCAGTCTTTTGTTGATTGTTTCACTGGATATCATTAGATATGGATGGACGAGGAAGATGCAGAGAAAACAGCTTTCATCACACCGTGGGGAATGTACTGTTACAAAATGATGCCATTTGGGTTGAAGAATGCTGGCGCCACCTATATGAGAGCCATGACTACTATCTTTCATGACATGATACACAAGGAGATCGAGGTATATGTGGACGACGTCATCATCAAATCCAAGAAAACCACTGATCATATGGAAGATCTGAGAAAGTTCTTCAACAGACTGAGAAGGTATAATCTGAAACTGAATCCCTCCAAGTGTGCATTCGGGGTTTCTGCCGGAAAACTACTGGGTTTTATCGTGAGCCGTCGAGGGATAGAATTGGACCCGTCAAACATCAAATCCATTCAAAAATTGTCACCGGCAAAGAACAAGAAGAACGTGATGAGTTTCTTGGGAAGACTCAACTATATCGGCCGGTTCATAGCCCAGTCCACAGTCATTTGTGAACCCATCTTTAAAATGCTGAAGAAAGACACTGCTACTAGATAGACCGACGATTGTTAGAAAGCCTTCGACAGAATCAAGGAATACCTGTCAATGCCACCAGTATTGGTTCTGCCCGAGCCAGGAAGGCCTCTATTGCTTTATCTTGCGGTTTTGGATGGAGCATTCGGTTGTGTTCTGGGACAACATGATGAAATAGGGAGAAAGGAGCAAGCCATCTACTATCTCAGTAAGAAGTTCACCCCGTACGAGGCCCGGTATTCTCTATTGGAGCGCACCTGTTGTGCTCTGACTTGAGTAGCTTAGAAATTGAGGCATTATTTCTGTGCCTACACTACTTATCTCATATCTAGGATGGACCCGTTGAAATATATCTTCCAGAAGCCCATGCCCACTGGCAAGCTCACCAAGTGGCAAATCTTGTTGAGTGAATTCGATATTGTTTACGTGACACAAAAATCAATCAAGGGCCAAGCCATAGCAGATCACCTTGCCGAGAACCCTATTGGGGGAAAATATGAACCCCTGAAAATGTATTTTCTGATGAAGAAGTGTCCTTTGTAGGATAAGATATTGCAGAATCCTACGATGGTTGGAGGTTATTTTTCGACAAAGCCGCAAATTTCAAAAGAGTTGGCATAGGAGCAGTCCTAGTATCAGAACCGGCCAGCATTACCCGGTATCCGCCAAGCTCAGGTTTCCTTGCATAAATAATATGGCCGAATACGAAGCCTGCATCCTGGGGCTCAAGATGGCCATTGACATGAACATTCAAGAGTTACTAGTGATCGGGTACTCAGACCTGCTCATACATCAGGTTCGAGAAGAGTGGGCGACCAAGAACTCTAAGATACTCCCCTACTTGCATCACATACAGGAGTTAAGGAAAAGATTCACAAAGATGAAATTTCAGCATGTTCCCAGGGCCCAAAAAGAGTTCGCTGACGCATTAGCTACTTTATCATCCATGATCCAGAATCCAAACACGAATTTCATTTATCCCATCCTAGTAAAGATTTATGATCAACCAGCTTATTGTGCTCATGTTGAGGAAGAATTGGACGGAAAACCATGGTTCCACGACATCAAAGAATACTTGACAACAGAAGAATATCCAGAACTTGCCAACGCTACTCAAAAGCGCACACTTTGAAGATCATCCAACAACTTCTTTCACAGCGGAGGAATCCTGTATAGGAGGACTCCCGATTTGGGTTTGCTAAGGTGTGTCGAAGCAAAAGAAGCATCCAAACTATTGGATAAATTGCACGCAGGGACATGCGGACCACACATGAATGGTTTTGTCTTAGCAAAGAAGATACTTCGAGCAGGGTATTTTTGGATGACTATGGAAACAGACTGTATCCAGTACGTTCGCAAGTGTCGTTGCTGTCAGATACATGCAGACATGATAAAGGTGCCTCCAAAAGAGCTTACTGCAACAAGCTCATCGTGGCCATTTGCCGCCTGGGGGATGGATGTCATTGGACCTATCGAGCCCGCCGCATCAAACGGGCACAGATTTATCCTGGTGGCAATTGATTATTTTACTAAATCTGTTGAAGCAGCGTCATACAAAGCAGTGACTAAGAAAGTTGTGGCAGATTTCGTCTATGACCGTAATGTTTGCCGATTCAAAATTTCGGAATCAATCATCACTGATAATAGGTCCAATCTCAACAGTAATTTGATGAAAGTAATGTGTGATGAATTCAAGATCAAACACAAGAATTCTATAGCCTACAGGCCTCAGATGAATGGAGTTGTAGAAGCAGCCAACAAGAATATCAAGAAGATACTAAGGAAGATGGTCGAAAGTCACAAACAATGGCATGAGAAGTTATCATTTGCCTTAGTGGGATACCGCACCACGATCTGCACATCGACCGGAGCAACTCCCTACATGCTGGTTTATGGTACAGAAGCGGTCATCCCCGCCGAGGTAGAAATTCCCTCCATGAGAATCATACAAGAAGCAGAGTTGGACGACGCAGAATGGTTAAAAGGTCACTACGAGCAGTTATCCCTTATAGATAGGAAAAGGATGAATGCAGTTTGCCACGGTCAGTTGTATCAGAACAGAATGTCCAGAGCCTTCAACAAAAGAGTTAAGCCAAGAAAGTTTACACCAGGGCAGCTGGTGTTGAAGAAAAAAATTCCCACATCAAGACAAAGCCAAGGGAAAATTCTCTCCCAACTGGCAAGGACCGTACATGGTTCATCGGGTTCTAACTGGAGGAGCCCTTATTCTTGTAGAAATGGACGAAGAAGTCTAGTCAAAGCCAATCAATTTAGATGCAGCGAAACGATACTATGTGTAACCACTTATGATTCCCTTTATGATGTAATTTGAACTACGCTTGACCTGATTCCCATTTAAGAGGGTATACGTAGGCATCCCTATGGGTTCGGTCACGATTTAATAAAATTTTCATTTCCCCCCTACTATTGAAACTGAGGTAGAATTTTGAGGAGGATCCTCAAAATTTTGAAGTTAGTCTTCAGCCACTCATCGCCAAGGATGTCACCTTAGTAAACTGGGGCAGAATTTTGAGGAGGACCCTCAAAATTCCGAAGTTGATTCTTCAGTCGTTCAGCGCAGCCGTCAGAAGTGCCAGCCTAGTAAACTGGGGCAGAATTTAGAGGAGGACCCTCAAAATTTCGGAACAAGAAAGGTTGCAATGCTTTGAACGCAGTCGTTGGTTCATTTAAACAAAACTATTTTCTACTCACGTTATATTTGTTAAATCATGCATAACTATGATAACTGCTGTTTAGCGACGCTAGCCCAATGATGCACGACGACGGAAGCCACGGAAGAGCAAACTAACCTTTCCCCTTTACAAAACTCACGACTTTCTTTGGATGCAGGCACCCAAGTCACAAAGTTACCAAACATGTTACGCAATCGCATTGAACCGACGCTCTTATTCGCATTTGCTATCCGCACGCTATGGCCCCAGCAGTCGCAATATCACGATCAGCTATCAGCTAAGAATTTTTTCTTACTATTCGCTTTTATCTTATTGCATAAGTCTACCTTTCTGCCTTCCGAGACTAAGCGTTGTCTCCATCTGCATTTCCTGCATTGCATAAGGCTACTTTTCTACCTTCCGAGACTAAGCGTTATCTCCATCTGCATTTCCTGCATTGCATAAGGCTACTTTTCTGCCTTCCGATACTAAGCGTTGTCTCCATCTGCATTTCCTGCATTGCATAAGGATACTTTTCTGCCTTCCGAGACTAAGCATTGTCTCCATCTGCATTTCCTGCATTGCATAAGGCTACCTTTCTGCCTTACGAGACTAAGCATTGTCTCCATCTGAATTGCATAAGGCTACCTTTCTACCTTCCGAGACTAAGCGTTGTCTCCATCCCACATTATCTGCATAAGGCTACCTTTCTACCTTCTGAGACTAAGCGTTGTCTCCATTTGCATGGCTGAAATATCGCCACTTTATTTCTCTTGCATGGCTGAAATATTGCCACCTTTTACTTACGTCCTGCAATCGGCTGAAATATCGGTATTTACATTCTTTTGCATCGGCTAAAATATCGCCAAAACTTTATTTAAATTCTACATCGACTGAAAGATCATCAGTTCATATTTAAATCTCCACCATCATCTATACCTATGTTTTCGGTCGGCTGAAATATCGTTGTTTTACTTCTTACACCAACTAAAACATTGCCAAACTTTATTTAAATTCTCTATCGGTTGAAATATCACCATTTACACTTTTTGCATCGGCTGAAATATCACCATTTACATTCTTTTGCATCGGCTGAAACGTTGCCAAACTTTATTTAAATTCTCTATCGGTTGAAATATCACCATTTACACTTTTTGCATCGGTTGAAATATCACCATTTCCACTTTTTTACATCGGCTGAAATATCGCCATTTACATTCTTTTGCATCGACTGAAACATCGCCAAACTTTATTTAAATTCTCTATCGGCTGAAATATCACCATTTACACTTTTTGCATCAGCTGAAATATCGCCAGACTATTATTTAAATTCTCCATCGGCTGGAACATCGCCTATTTATTTAAATTTCTGTCGGCTAAAATATTGCCATTTACGCTTTTTACATCGGCTAAAATACCGCCAAATCTTGCATCTCATGGGCTGAAATATCGCCAAACTATCCAAAGGCGTCATCGTTCGGAGGCATCGTCCTCATAGCCCGAGAACACCATGCCATGGCTCGAGGACCCCACTTTATATCCTGCACATCATTATTCAAAAGTATCATGGTTCGGAGGCACCATCATCATGGCCCGAGAACGTCATCTCATAGCTTGCGAATCCCTTAATTTTGCGCTTCATGGCCCAGGACATCATGGCCTGAGGACGTAATCCTAACCGTCCGAAGACAACATTCATGGTCCAATGGGAACTTGTATCACGTTAAAGTTTATGCACGATATACGCCTATATTGCTTACTTGCAGGTACATCGGTTAGCAATGGCCGTCTCAGTAGGAGCGATCCCGCTTCGGTTCTCGCAGTCGATCAGCTTCAAAATACCTCTTGCCTCCCCAAAACGTCGTGTTCGTCCTTTCGAATCGCCATCGGCATGTTCCGTCAATGGTTCCTGAACTACATACGGTCTGATTCCTGTAAAACCAAGGATATTTAGGCAGCTCAGAAACTAGAGCTAGGTCAAACTCTTTTCAAATCACCACTTTCGGTCAAAATTGGCCATCATATCTTTACCCGACAACTCTTTCATCATTCCCGGGTAAAGAGGGGCAGTTGTTGATACCTAATTTTTTCCTAAGTATTTTTTATACCAAAAATACTTTCAAAATAACATATATGTGCATATATAAGCACACCCAAGAGTTTTGGTACTTTTTCAAAATTTTAATAATTTTTAAATCGATTTATCCTCTATTTTTTAATACCACAGAATTCGGTAATTACTTCCAAAACTATCATTTTGGTTAATAGCGTATTCTATTCTCATATTTATACCAAATATAATTAAGGTTATTTTTGCACATTTTTTACAAATTCATTTGGCAATTTTAAAGCTAAATTGCATACAATTGCAATTATAGCCTATTTCGTAATTGATAGAATTTTATAATTATAAAATCAATCCCATCATTTTAAACTATTGTTTATATAATATATTTTTACCCAGTACTTGTAATTTATTTTTAGAATCATTATTTCTATTTTATAAAATAAAAATGGGAAAAGTGGTTATTTACGATTTAGCCTCAATTGTGTTTCAATTTCAGCCTATTTTTTGCACCCCAATTCACCCCCCAAATTGAACCAAATTGCCCGGCCCAACTACCATGCTAACCCGACCCCTGACCCAATCACCCGAACCGGCCCGTGTCCCTTTTAATCTGAGTCGTTGATCATTTTGATCAACGGCCCAGTCTCCCCTTACCTTAATTAATTTCCAACGACCACCCAAACCATCCCCATTCTCTCAAAGACCGCCGCCTCTAATCCCTCGTCTCTCTTAAACGCTCTCACCCACATGAAACCCTGATAGCCGCCTACCACTTCTTCGACCTCAAATCACCGGAATCCATGGCTAATCTAACCATGGATGACCTCTACTCACCACATACTGCTCCCACACGCCTGCTCACTGAAGATTCGAGGCTAGACCTCAAGGGTCTTCATCCAGACCTTGGTCAATTCGAGATTTTTTGGCCGTTTCCGACCTTGCTACGGCGTATCTTGGCCTCTTGAGCCTGGATTCGACCTTATCAACTCAGATCCGTTCTCGTGACTTCCAAGCCTTTCTCGTCCTTTAGTGTTCTCAGAATCCCTAGCCTATTCGAGGTTCCTTTTCGTTTGTTCTTTTAGATCCGTGCTAGATCTATGCTGTTGGTGACATTTTTGAGTTTTTCCCCAAATTTCATCTTTCAAAATTGTTCAAATCAATTTTAGGGTTTTCTGAAAATGGCTCCTAAATTTTTTTCTGATTCTTTTACTTTCCCTTATGTTTGTTTATGCTCGTTGTTTTATTTCCTATTATGTTCAAGGCAGTTCTCTTGTTTCTTACCGGATTTCTACAGAGATTCATTTACATTCTGCGTTCACATGCTAGCCTAGGTTGTTGACTTACTTTTTGCTATATGTGTTTAGGCTCGTGCTTTAATTTTATTTATAAAGTTCTGTTGATCGTGTTCTTGCCTACCTTTGTCTTAACGCTTGTTGTTTTCTCTTGTTTCTGTGTGTGCATGTCTGCATATCTCTGTGACCTTTTGTGACATTCTAGAACTTGCTTGTCAGGAATCTTGGTTTCTTTTGAGGTTTCTGAATGTTTCTTTTGAGGTTATCCGCTATGTGTTTTGTTTGGTTCTCATCTCTAAATTGGTTTAACCTCGCATGCTTGATGTTGTGCACTCTTTATATACGCTGGTTGTCCCTCCAAAATAACTTTCAATCTTAGACTAATTTCAGGCTTCCTTGTGTAAGGTTGATTGATTCTTTCCTTGACTGGTTTGAGAACTTTCTTTAGCCTTTCGACTCCCCTATTTCTGGCTGGGTTCATTGTTGATTTTTGAATCCTTGATTCCCTGATTTACTATGTGTTACTTGATTTACCGTGTTCTTACCTTATTTAAGCTGACCGTGTGTTTTAAAGATTCTTTCCTTAATTAAAACCCATATGTATTTACCCCTTATTTGTATGCTATGCACAATATGTGTACTTGATCTCCTTCCCTAAATAACTCTTGCCCTTTACCGTTCAAATTTGAATTCCTCAATTAAAGGGATTTTCTGCTACTGATTGATGCATGATTATTTTCTTACCTTGTTCCCTGCCTGATTTAAAACTATAAATACTCTCCTCCCTTCTCTTTGAACACACAAACACAGAACACAATTTGAGTTCACAAGTCACCCTCACTTAAAAAAAACTCTCTCTCTTTTACTTGTGCTGCTGCGGGACTTTGTTTGCTCTACTTTCTCCTGCACTCTTTTGCTTATTTACTGGTATATCTCAGTTAGTTTACATGCTTCCACCATAATGTGTTTTATTTCTGTTCACTTCTGTCCAATTCTATAGTTGACATTTGCTGCTAGCATATTGTAACATGTTCCCCCTTCCTTTGTAATTCAGTATTATGTATCATGTCAGTTGCTTGTCAAGAATTTGATCCTTTATGAGTCCCAAACCCTCGTACCCCTTTATATGTGAGTTTAGTTTACGGCATGACAAAACTCTAATATTGTTGTCCATGATTCTGGTTTGGATTCTTTGAATCCCAAACTCAATCAGTTCCCATTTCCCTTTCCCTCCTTTATGTGTTTTTGAGCTTTAGACTTGGGTCTGGCAGTGTCCTAATCACTGTCCAGATCCTGGTCTGACCTTCAAGGGTCTGCTCTTGATGTGTTTGACCAAGCAGGTGATCAGGGGTGTGCCAGCCTACTTTGTGGCTAGGTATGTCCACCACCTATCATGGCTCCCCAATTACCCTTTCATTTTGCACTTACTCCTAGCTATTAAGTTCTGCCCCTCTCTTTCAAGCCATGCTTTAGGACCCTCTGAGCTCCCTTTGAACTTGGATGCCTGAGAGCTGGCTCTTCCACACTACACTGTTTCTATTCTAATTGTATCTTGGGTGTAAGCAATGCCGGGAATCCCCGAGATTCCTTGGAACTTTGAAACACCCTGGATAAAGAGAAGGCTTTGGAAATCTGGATCCCCAAAGTGGCTCAATCGCATATTATTAAACATTAAGGTAGAATTAGGCTGCTCGTATCTAGCTGTTAGCTTTTGATGTACTTTTAATTTCCAGTTTGATTTATTGGGCTGAAATAATTTGTAATAAACTCATGGGGATTTAGTATAAAAATGGGATGTGGTTTATTTTATGCACAAAGGGTAGACATCATTCCTATAGGGGTCAATTTCTGATTCTTCCGCAAATACACATATAGAGATCATGTCTATAGGCTCTTGCATTTCTGCATATACAAATGTCATTAGGCAAACCATTTGTATGTTTAATAATAAGGTTGCATATAGACATTATGTGTATAAAACTTATGTTAATGTCTGAAAAAGTATTAAAATCAGCAAACGTATAGAAAGCATGCCTATAGGAAATCTCAATTTTTAACAGCCTCATTCGTTTGAAAACAGTATCAATTGCTGGAACTCGTATCTATTTTACTAAAACTGGTAATTTTCTACCTCTTTTCTGAAACCTGCTAAAATTGGTAAACCTTTTTCTATAATCAATCTGCACTTTTCTGAAACTCGTAAACCTTTTAATCAGTCTGCATCTTTTCTGAAACAACTGGTAACTCTTTTCTAAAATTACTCTGCACATCTTTTCTGAAACTCGTTTCTCTCTGTTAAAACTGATAACTCTTTTTCTAAAATCAATTGACATCTTGTCTGAAATTCATTTCTTTCTATCAAACTGGTAACTCTTTCGCACCTTTTTCCTGAAATCAGTAGATCATCTACCTAGTTTCTTTTTATTCAACACATAGACAAAAGGTTGGTTGACTAATCATTGGGTCAGTCTCTCACAACTGTATCCGAGTTGCCTAATGCAGACTTTCTGTCTAAATATATGTGTTGAACCAGTTCACTCGCTGCTTAACTTTAATTTAAGACCAAATCAATATTTGTCAAGGCATGCTAAACTATATGCTTATTTGATTTATGGGGTTTATTTGAGCCTTACTTGCTTGTTTATTCTTTCCTTTATTTGATGCTTGTTTTGAATGTCGCGCTAGAATTTTATCCTTTAAACTCCACAAAGGCCTCCATCCCTTTCTTTCCTTTTAGGATCAGAAGTCCAAATACCCCGGGACTGATAGGATTGGGACGGGTAGTAGCATGCAATAAGTAAACGATACCGTTCCGCGCTTTAATACCTTACCGGGTTGGGAAGTGTAGACATGGAGATGATGATTACACGATAACACTATGTGTACAATTGGGTACCAGTGTTGTGCGAATGATCCATGTAATGTATAAACCTAGGAC
>MU715245.1:24508-54190 GCA_026770625.1 Nicotiana glauca
ACCCCTTCCCTTTACTTGTGTATCTTTTATAACAAAGCAGTTTCTTTCCTGAATTTCAGCACTTCCTTAACCCTTTTATGCTTCTTATTTGCAATACTTGTTTGTTTATTCGTGTTTGCATTCAAAGTCACAATCGTAGCATGGCCGGAAACCACACTAGTGGATCTTGAGGGTGTCTAACACCTTCCCCTCGAGATAATTTCAAGCCCTTACCCAAAACTCTGGTCTGCATCTTTAATTCTTCTAAAAGTGTCCTAATGCACTATAATCATTAGGTGGCGACTCTCCAAACTCCAAAAACCCAACTCCCAAACGGGATAAGAGTTGTCTTCCAGAATGTCGTGAACCCGGTTCCGCTTTTAGAAAAAAAAATGGGGCGTCGACACCCACCATGACAAATAACTGGGTCTTACCTCCAAACCACCGACCACACTAATGCTGAAAAGCATTCAAGAATCATTAACCATGATACAGGCCCTTCTTACAATACACCAATCTTAGGTGACGCGAAAAACAATACCAACTTACTTTAAATATTGAAGCTCGTTTCCTGCTCATCTGAGCTTGTGACATCCTTGTCCACACCGAACTGCAGCTTTGATTCTCAATCCAGATTCCATACTACTCGCAGCACCTGACATGCCAATGTACATTAGGACACGATTCTTCATTATAATTCCAGAATTGCTAATAAATTAATACTTCATCACATCAAATCTTTTCACTGAACTCACTTTAGGAGAACCATAGCAACACACGGGTGAATACTTATAACCGTAAAATATGCAATCATCTAAGTAGTGGCCTAAGCCACTATAGCCCTTCTGGAGACTGCTTCCTCATAACAAACCATAACAGAAGAATGCTTCTGAATAACATCAATTACGGCGGCCGACAAGCCTCACACGCACCATCGCAACTCACTTGCATAACTCAATCCCGCTGAGGAAACTGATCGCTAATACCAATATGTCAAATTCAGCTATGGCCAATCAATCTACCTTCTCCCAATTTATCCTTGATTGCCTTAGAGATAATACTAACTCCATCCATCACATATCATACTCCATCTGCACTCATCTCGAGCGACCTTGAATCACGAGACCATGTTGTCTCAAATCTCACAAACTATTTTCACACCTCCCAATTGCTACATCGCGAGCCAAAACATCACAGAATGTTCTGAGCCTCCATTCGTAAGCTGCTGTAAAAGCTTGATTCTCAATTGCACCTATAGGCTCTAAATCATTAGGCACCACTCCTTACCCCTTTTTAATCCCATTAGGACCATTGCTGAGAGTCACCCGCTCTGACTTGGCCCCGAATATAATCAATTCCATGAGTCTTCCATCACTTGAATACCCCCGTGGCAAAGAACTTGTCGAATCACTTCCCTTGGAACCCGCATCTATACAATGCAAAATCCTGAATCTTTCCCCATGTCTGAGCATGGGCCAATAAGGCCAACGATAGCCTACCTTTAATAATTCCTTTGCTCAGAATACCACTTATGGTCTTTCCTTGCAGCTAAAATAGCCCATCAATATGCTAATAACCAGAAACCTAGCAAGCAGTTAACCATGCAACCCAATAATAAGCGGTGGGACTCTCCCGCTTAGCTTGAAGCCATTATTTCACAACTCTGGAATTCACCAAGATTCCCTAGCTTTCATAGACATAACCTTGCGCGATCAACCGCATAAATTATCGGATTCCTTCCGTAAAGCCCCATTCTTTTATACTCTAATTCACTCACTGCATTCGCACGACCGAACTCTTTGCTACATAACCGATAAAACTCTTCACAGAAGCCTCGCCAACCACGCGACTGCTAACCTGGTCACTCCGGTAATCCACCTATAGAAGGCTCCCCCCGGCATCTTCCAACACTGCTGCACATGGGATAATCACAACAACATCAATGACCCTTCCTGAGTCTGAGCTCACTCTCCACTTTCACAGGTCCATTTACACCTCGTGTACATCATTTAAGTGTGCGACAACATCCTTTCAATTCAAAGTCATGCTACATCCTTCTTTATTTAAGCGGCTCCTTTACGTTATATTAAATCTCCGGCCGCACAAGAATCCCTACTTCAAATTAGATCCGTAGACCCCAATAATCAAGCACCAATATTCTCAAATCGTTCCAGACTCTCCTTAAGGCGCATAGTCATCTTATTACCAAGCCCCTACGCAGCTCCGCTGCTCTCCCACTTTGGGAAAACTCACTTCTTTAATCAACTGCTCGGCCAGCGCTCCCTAAGCCTGGCCTTTTAGAAGTTTAAAACTCCGCCTGACCCCTCCCACATGTCCTTCTCATCTTTTGTTGCTCAGTCGTTGCCTTAATAAAATTTATCTTCATAGAACTTGAATCCACAATTTGCTACTAACTCCAAACTTTTCCGAAGGTCATCTTTCTCGAACCGTCAACATTTGAAATATTGATTCAATCCTAAATCACCGTACCCCGTGATATTTGATAGTTGCATCTCCAATACTATTTCACGATATCTTGCCCCAAAGGCAAATTGTAGAAGATCAAAACACCGACAAACTTAATACGTTCAATTAGGACAATAGTATCCCATCATAGGAGAAACTCCACTGCGCTTGCAATTACCAAGTCTCATTACTTCCACCAGTCCACATCTGACCATCCTTAGTTCGATTGCCTTTCCCCCTGCCGGGAATAAAATATTAAATCTCTTGATTATGCACTGAGTAAATCCCTTGAAGTCATTCACTTCCCCGACACCTGGGCAAAACGTCCTACCATTATAGCAATACCGCGGAATAATTGTTCATAAGCATCGTGGCAACTTATGCCTAGCCCCAGAGCCCTCAGAAATACCGCTACTAGGCCGAAACCATCAAAGGTTCTTCTACAACGCGACGATAATAATCCGATCAGCTATACCGGGAGAAACATCCCGTATAACATTTGTAATACCATTACGGTTCTTCTATTCTCGATTTATAACGAGCGCTTCGCGTCGCATAAGATTGAGTAGGAAATAAACAAAGGCATAAGCCTCACATGAAATCAAATCGCACGATAAGGAATCAAGAAGGGAAGTACTCCTAATAGTCCTGCAGCCTCCCGAGGATAAGTACAGACGTCTCCATACCGATCCGCGAGACTATACTAGACTTGCTCATGACTCGTGAGACCCTAGGAACCTAGTGCTATGATACCATGTTGTCACGATCCAAAATCCACTAAGTTCGTAGTGGCGTCGGACACCGCTGTCAGGCAAGCCAAACAAGAATGCATAATCAAATTCCAGTTTTAGTATTTGTGAAAAATATTTTTTCTTATACGTTGAATATTAAACAATAAAGATTTTACAAAAATGAACGTAAAGTCAATAAAGGACTTAATACTGAATAATCCAAAATCCTCCCAGAACCCGGTGTCACAAGTGCATGAGCATCTACTGATAGGGAAATAAAATACAACATTCGTCCGAAATACAGTGGACAGGAAATAAATACAATATACTGAAAGGGACTACACTAGCTGCGAGTCGCCTCGAATAATGCAACTTTCCTAGTCCCAGAATCATCCGCTCTGCTATGCCCAGTAGGCTGCTAAAAGTACATATACCTGTGCAACAAAAATGCACAGAAATATAGTATGAGTACGTAAACAACGTGTACTCAATGAGTATCCCGCCTAATCTCGAAGAAATAGAGACGAGATGGTCAACTTCGACACTTACTAGGGGTCAATTCACAATATACTAACAATGTGAGAAAATCATGGATTTATATAGCAGTTCTAATTCACGAAGCCGGAAAACAGGTAAACACCTTCAACAAATAATCAAGGATTTTCAAGGTTTACTCCTTATTATCTTATCAATTTATATCAAGGCACGAAGGGCCAATTTCACGTTTAAAATTCTCAAGCGACAAATAACATGCGCAAATCACACCGAGGCGACGGACCGATCCAACAGAAATGTAAACTATGCATTGCCGAGGGTCGAACGGCCCGAACCACAGATACATCTATTACCCCGCTCGCGAATCTATCCATGCGACGCAGTCAACATAAAATAAACAATCACCCTGCTCGCGAATCATCCATGCAACGCAGGTATACAAAAAATACATCCTCAATTAGCCAATTAAGAATTTATCGGGGAATAATTATCCAATTAAAACCAATTCTCCTTTAACAATTTTTAACAAATGAAGTTTAATCCTTTTAGAAATTCACTTACTAATTCAATGTGATTTAAGCAATTCAAGTTATCAATGGGTTCATAAATAATCGAAGTATAACATGCCTTTGGGTCCTAACTACCCGGACAATAGCATAATCGTAGCTACGCACGGACTCTCGTCACCTCGTGCATACGTAGCTCCCACAAATAGGAGCACATAATCAATTATTTCACCTATGGGGACAATTCCCTCTTACAAGGTTAGAAAGGAGACTCACCTCGCTCCGAAGATCCAAATTCGCATTCCACGCCCTTCCGAAAACTCTAATTGATGCACCACGCTCCAAAACTAGCCAACGGTTACGCAAATCCATTAATATATGCTCAATTATTCATTACAATCTAATTTATAGAAATTCATAACTCCGATCGAAAAGTTGACAAAAATGCCCTCAGGCCCACGCTCCCGAATTCCAAATTTTTTTGAAGATAAACTTTACCCATAAACTCACGAACTCAAATATATGATTTTCTCTAAACTTCATACCCAAAATCGTGGTCAAATTCCAAGAGCAATAATTTTCTAGGTCTTCCCTCAACCCCAAGCTTTTCTACAATTTTCATGCTCAAATCCATACATAATTGATGTCTTTAACTCAAAATAGGTGGGGATAACTTACCTTATCATTAGTGATGAAGATCCTCTCTTGAAACTCCTCCAAGAATCGCCCAAGCCAAGAAAATATGAGAGGAAATAGCCAAAATCTGAGTTTTAAAACACCCTCACTGCCTCAGCAGTTTTCGCTTCCGCGGTCCCGCTTTTGCGGACAAAACGCCGCTTCTACAGACACTGGGCTCCAGCCCAATTGTCGCTTCTGCGGACGACCCACCACTTCTGCGGTTCCGCTTTTGCAGATCTAGGGCCGCTTCTGCGGTCCTGGGCTGCTTCACATCCAACTGCTTCTGCGGCTTCTTCCTCGCTTTTACGGGGCCACTTCTGCGGTCCCAACTCCGCAGAAGCGGAAATACCAGAAGCAGCAGCTCCAGCCCTTCTTCAAACTCCGAATTCGATCCGTTAGCCACCCGGAATCCACCCGAAGCCCCCCGGAACCTCAACCAAACCTACCAACCAATCCCAAAACACATTACAGACTTGCTTGAGGCCTCAAATCACATCAAACAACACTAAAACCATGAATTACACCTCGATTCAAGCTTTATGAACTTCAAAATTTCAAACTTCTACTTCCGATGTTTAAACCTATCAAAACACGTCCGATTGACTTCAAATTTTGCACACAAGTCATATTTGACATTACGGATCTACTCCAATTTTGGAAATAGGATTCCGACCCTGATATCAAAAAGTTCACTTCCAGTCAAACTTCTCAAAAACCTCCAAATTTCTATCCGTAGCCAAATGACTCCAAAATGACCTACGGACCTCCAAACTCACTTCCGATCGCGCCCCCAACCCCAGAATCACCATACGGAGCTATTCACAGTCTCGGAATCCCAAACGGACATCGATAACACTGAAATATACTTCAAGCCAAACTTATGAAACTTCTTCTAAAATGCTAACTTCCACAATATGCGCCAAAATGCTCCAGGGTTATCCGAACCCCGAACCGGGCATACGCCCAAATCCGAAATCATCATACGAACCTGCTGGAACCTTCAGATCCTAATTCCGAGGTCGTTTACTCAAAATTCTAATCCTAGTTCATTCTTTCACTTTAAGCTTCTAAAATAAGAATTCTCTTTCCAAATCGACTCTAAACTTTCCGGAACTTAATTCCGACCACGCGTACAAGCCATAATACCTGAAATGAAACTTTTCATGGCCTCCGACTGCTGAACGGAGCGCTAGGACTCAAAACAATCGGTCGGGTCGTTACACCCACTGTCCTAACCCGAGTCTTAGCTCCATTATACATGGTCTCAATCACCCTAATATAAGCCACCGGAACACCTTTCACCTCCAAGCATCTATAAAGAACTTCCCTAGGGACCTTGTCATATGGTTTTTCCAGGTAAATAAATACCATATGCAAATCCTTCTTCCTATCCATGTACAGTTCAATCAACCTCTGAATAAGATGGATAACTTACGTGGTAGAACTAACCGGCAAGAACCCAAACTGGTTATCGGATATCGACACCAACCTCTTCACCCTTACTTCCACTACATGGTATGACTTAGTAGCTTGATGCCCCTATAGTTGTTACAGTTTTAGATATCGCCTTTTTTCTTGTATATCGGTATCACTTACTCCACCTCCATTCCTCTAGCATCTCCTTTGTTCTAAAAATGACGTTAAACAACCCAGTTAGCCACTCCAACCTTGCTCTACCCACATATCAAATATTCTTCTGGAATTTCGTCTGGACTGGTTGCTCTACCCCTGCTCGTATTACGCATAGCCTCCATAGCCTCCTCGACCTTAATGCACCTACAGTAGCCAATATCTTGGTGACTCCTAGAGTGTTCCAATTCACCTAGCATAGAACTCAATATAAACAGTGAATATATTTAATTTTAAAATACAGTCAAATACTCTGAATACAAATAGAAATATAGTGAACACAACAATGAAATATACTATATACACCAGTAATAACATGTATTAAGAATAACTAAAATACTGTTAATACAAATACATCTGAATACACTGAATATAAAATAGTGAATACAGTAATTATCAACATTGAATCTAATGAATGCAACAGTAAAACAAATATTGAAACATACTAAATACAAAAGTTATGTACAATTGAAAAATCATTCTAATTAATTGGGTTGATAATGAGGCATGTTAGAATTGATTTTGTTGAGTTATATTAGGAGTGTATCACGCTAATTGATATTATTTCTGTTATTAGATAACTAGACATACCTATTTTTAAGGTGATTGTCGTTACTGTATTCATGAATACATGGTGCGAATACATATGAATACATGCGCGTACAGCTGAACTACCCTGATTTTAGGCGCTTTTTGCTGCTGTATTCATGAATACAGCAGCGTGAATACAGCAAATACACTACCGTAACAACGGAATAATAACTATAGAAAGTTAACAACTACTAAACAATAGTGATTTCTAAAAATTTCTCTCGTTACAATCCCCGAATTGGTTATTTCTTGTTAGTTGTGGTGTTTCACTGTTGGTTAAACAAACTCTATATTAGTTGTGGTGTTTCACGGTGGTATATTGTTATGAAAGTGAAATTACATTAGCAATCGTTTTTTCGATCTTGTTTATGTTATATAGCCCTATATAAAAAATGCATATTCAATTAATTGAAGATCAAACGAGCTTAGTGAGATATTACAGAGACCAAATTAGAATTTCGTTAATATTTTAGGGACTAAAAGTGCAAATGCTCCTTAACAAATTGATGATAGAGTAAATTTACAAATGTAAAAAATAAACCCCTCCTATAACCACCCCTATCCGTTAAAATCCTACACTTTCGGTTGGACAGTGAACACAATCTTCAATCCCCCCCTTATCAACAATGGCGTCCCTCATCTCCACTGCAATTCTCCCCCACATTTGTTCCTCATTCAAGGTACAATCTTTTTCTATTTCTTTACAATTTTCCATTAAAATTATACATTCTCATTTAATCCCTTCAATTATTTTCAGGGTAATTCAAGAAACTTGAAGTCAAGTTCAAATCTTTTTCCTTCAATTAAACTCAGTAACCAGAAAACTACCCCAAGAAAAAGAACCCCATTTCTTATTTCAAATAAAGTTGCAAGCTTTGATGTTTCTGCTTCTGATTCAGCAAATTCAGGGAGTGTTAGATTTAGGCTTAATAACTTGGGCCCACAACCAGGGGCAACAAAGAATAGGAAGAGAAAAGGTAGAGGGCATGCAGCTGGACAAGGAGGTAGTTGTGGTTTTGGGATGAGAGGTCAAAAATCAAGGTCTGGACCTGGTGTTAGAAAGGGTTTTGAAGGAGGTCAAATGCCACTTTATAGGAGACTTCCTAAGTTGAGAGGAATTGCTGGAGGTAATTTGTTTCAACATAATTATGTAATTTTAGTTTTCTCCGGTTGAGCTGAGAGTCTCCTCGATACGCTTCTCCGCCCTTTTCGGGGTAGGGGTAAGGTCTGCATACACTCTACTCTCCCCGGACCCCACTAGTGGGATTTTACTGGGTATGTTGTTGTTGTTGTTTAGTTTGTTTGGATTTGGTTAGAAAATATACATAAATTCTAATACTTTTTATTTGTATTTGCATAATATTGGGATGAGGTGAGTTTAAATGGAGTAACGTGCTCAGTGAGGATTCATATAGCCGACGACCCCATCTTGTTTGGGATTGAGGCGTAGTTGTTATTTGTTTGGATTTACCTTTTCTGTATTCGTTATTTGTTTATGTGTCCTTTTGCAGTGTTATAATGTTGCATAGAAGAGTTCATGGATAAGTGTATTTAGCTTGTGGAATTTGTAGCTTTAGTTTGATTATGTGCTTCAATATTATTATGTAATCTTTTAGTTTGTTTGGATTTATTTAGAAAATATACAGAACTTCTAAGTAGTACTTTTTATTTGTACATATTTGCATAGTATTGGGATGGGGTGAGTTTAAACGGAGTATAGTGCTCAGCGAGGATACGTATAGCCGACCCCAACTTGTTTGGGACTGAGGCGCAATTGTTTGTTTGGATTTTATTTTTTCCTGTGTTTTTTTTTTTTTTTCTGTGTACTTCTGCAGTCTTATAATTTTGCAGTGATGAGTTTGTAGATAAGTTGCGTTTAGCATGTTGTTCAATTTATCGCTTTAGCTTGGCTATGTGCTTCTTTATTTACCAACATTTTTCTTTTTCTTTCTGGTTATGTATCACTACAGTGTCAAATTTGCATAGGATGGTAAAAAGTATTATCTGCTTAGGGTGGAAATGTGCATGTATACTTGCCATTACTAAGGGTTTTTCAAAATATACTGATGATTAATCTAAAGAAACTTATTCACAATTATTACATAATGCACTAGGAAACAAAGTAATCCACAATTAGACGATGTCAAGACAGAATTTCTTGAAATCTGCCTTTTTCTCATTTGCTGTATTCTGAATTCCTCGTCCATTTTGTCTATTTGCAATAATAATGTGACCCATACCCCTTGTAAAACTCAAAGGAAAGCCTCCCAACAAGCTGAAACCTCTGCGGAATAGTTTCTTATAGCTGAATTGGTAGCATTCTAGGAACTCTTACTCAAGTAAGGGCCTATTATGCTATGCTAAACAGAATCAATGGATATAGAACATGTCTTCTTGACCTTCCCATAGCTATGAACTTATCTATAAAAAAAGAATTAAAAAGTCCATACTGAGGAGGTGAGGAAGAACACGGATCAAAGGGTTTTACTTTCTTTGATTTAAACTGAATATGAGAGACTTGACCCTCTAGCCTCGGGGCATGATGCAGTTAACATTTTTCTTCTCAGTGCATGATGCCGTTAACTTTTTTCTCTCTGAAAAATTAATTATTGCTCAAAGAAAGTGATGAAGTTGGTCCAGGGCAGAATTTAAGAACGAGATAAACCATTCTTTGGCCTACATTTTCTCTTGACAGTAGACATACTAAAGTAAGTCCATTTCTACTACACGTAGGTTTTTTTAACTAAAGCTAAGTTGGTGCTCTATAATATGTTGGACATGTGGAATGACTTAACCACACAAAAGATAACCTCTATAGCTCTCAACCTAGACAAAGGGCTTTGATGCCCTTGTATAGGTTGGTTTGCTGGATACCAGATCCTCCGAGTAGATTGGACTAGGTATTTTGTCAATATGTCAAGTTTCTGGATATGACAAAGTGGATGTGTAACTGTCTTTCACTTCGAGGCATAACTTGTACAATTTTGCAGTATGTTTGCTGAGGTTTGATGATCATGCTTGGAGTTGCATGACAAAGAAAAAAGTTTCTAACTTTCTTATTCTTTTTTAACTTATTAGACCTTGAAATGTCTAATTTCTCATAACTTTGACTTCCTTAGCGATTTAACTTACTAACTGAAGTAACTAATACTGCTCTCTACAAAACCTCCAATTTCGTCTTTTATTTTGTTTCATGAGGTGATAAATTCATTTAGTTAAGGATGTCTCGTCGAGTTACGCTCTTCTGTCAAAATCAATCATCAGCATTAGATATTTGCAACCTTTGCCTCCCATTTCTCTTTTGTATGATAAGCCAACTAAAGTAAACATCACAATGATATTAGAAGATTAACAATGTCGAATCTAAAGTTAATCCACTTCATGGTCATCTCTAATCTCTGGAGTCATTTTCTTTCTACATCGCTTTAAGACACTATGTTGTAACTAGTACATGACATAAGTGGGAAGAGTAAGGGGAATGGGAAGTCAATAATTACTTTATCTAGGAACTTCTCCTCCCGTTGATGTCATTGGTATTTAGAGGGCACTTCCTCCTTTTAATCCTACTACAGGCCTTTAAAAGAGTTAAAGTAGAGGGGTGCATACCTTATTGGTTATTATCCTATTTCACAAGATTTATATGCCCTACTAATATTACACCGACTAAATATATTCGCAGAATTTTCTGGTTCTCCTTTAATGAAAACTTGTAATTTTTTTGGTACCTTCTTAGTACTCCTTTAATGAAACCTTTACCTTATTAAAAAAAAAAAAGGAATTCGCAGAAATTTCTGGAGGTACATTATGTCATATAAGCAGAAAGAGCTCTTAAGTTAGCTTCATTCATGGTTCTAGAGCTGGAGCATTTAGTTTGCTGATTAGTCAGTTTCTCATTAGCCTTTTCAATCACTTTTAGCCCAAAACAATGCAAACTTACTTGCCATTTGCTGTAATGGTGGATTCAGTACAAGACTTCTAGTACTGACGAGCTCCATAGATTTCTGTTGCTATTGATATTTTTCCACTCAGAGATGACATCCCTTCGGTACCCGGTTAAAACAACTTTTCGCTGCCTAGATATTTATTAGAAAAGGTTTTAGTAAGAAGTATGAACTTGAGACTTCAGAGCTTGTCCACCTATCCAATGAAAAGAGAAAGTTCTTATTCTGCTGTCACTGGTGATACTTTGATAAAGAGTTCTTCGCCTGTTCCACATTTCAGTTGATCGTGCTAACATATGCATGTTTGTAAGCATATTGAGTTCGTTAATATCTAAGCGCATTAGATTACCCCTTGTAGAGTGTCAGATTTATGGAGTATAGTGTTGTCTGGTTTTGTATGCGTAAATTATGCCAAAATTCCAGCTAACTTGAGCATTTGACTTTTGTAAAGGCATGTCTGCCGGACTTCCAAAATATGTACCGGTGAACTTGAAAGACATAGCAGAGGCAGGATTTCAAGAAGGAGAAGAGGTGTCACTTGAATCCCTCAAGCAGAAGGGTCTAATAAATCCTTCAGGAAGAGAAAGGAGACTTCCACTAAAGGTACACAGTAACATTTACTTTGTCTTTGTCGCATGTTGGTTACATATTTTCTTCAGTGCGTACTGCTTTGACTGTGTCTTCACCTTAGTACTACAACAACAACAACAACAACAAAAAACCCAGTGTAATCCCATAAGTGAGGTCTGGGGAGGATAGTATTTACGCAAAACTTACCTCTACCTTATCAAGGTAGAGAGGTTGTTTCCTATAGACCCCCGGCTCTATCTTCAACTTAGTGCTAGCAACTATAAAGTAGGAACATAATTTTTTCTTCTGTGCAATCTAATTATATAATATTGTATTCATTGCTTCCCCTATCTTCATAATTCTGTGTATAGTTTATGTAAGTCTAATGACATTATAGTGCTATCTGTATTAACTTAAAGTAATGTCTCCGTCGTATCTCCATTTCCAGATCTTAGGTGATGGTGAACTAAGCGTGAAGCTCAACTTTAAGGCCCGCGCCTTTTCAACATCAGCAAAGGAAAAACTAGAGGCTGCTGGTTGTTCATTGACCGTTCTACCGGGCAGAAAGAAATGGGTAAAACCATCAGTTGCCAAAAACCTTGCTAGAGCTGATGAATATTTTGCCAAGAAAAGAGCTGCTGCTGCATCTGAAGCAGCTGACCCTTCTTCTGCTTAAGCCAAAACTTATGTTAGCCACAATTTTTTTTTGATGTTGTCACTCCAGAAAGGGATGTAAAGCAACATTCAAAAAGTTTTGGATTATTTTCCTTTTTAGTATATTTCTATTTTCCTGTGCGTCTTCCCCGGTCCAGTAGGATTAGTAGTCAGCCTTGTATTCTATTATTGGTAAATTTACTACGTGTTGTTCGCTACGCTTGTTTCTTAATATCGTATTGTTGTTACTGCTCGTTGTTACGCCTTTCTTTTCATCTTTTCTTGAGCTGGAGATCTTTCGGAAGCAACCTCTCTACCTTCAAGGTAGGGGTAAGGTCTGCGTACACTACCTTCCCCAGACCCCACTTATGGGATTATACTAGGTTTGTTGTTGTTTTGGTTCTTTTATTCCGGTACATGCACCCAAATATGTGACCTAGTAGTCAATGAAGTTATTGTGCACCTTAGAGACCGGGGTTTTGAATCACGACATCGACACAAAATTACTACTCTCTCTATTTCAAATTAGATGAGGTACTTTTCTTTTTAGTCTGTTCTAAAATAAATGTCATTTTTCTAAATTTGGAAATAATACAACTTTAAACTTTTTATTTTACTCATTTTACCCTTAGTGAGAAGCTTTTATAACCATACAAAAGTCATGGCCCCACAAAGCTTTTACTCCTTAAGCGTTTAAGATCACAAGTTTCAAAAGTCTTTCTTTTTTTTTTTCTTAAACTTTGTGCCGAGTTAAAGTACCTCATCTAAATTGAAACGGATGGAGTA
Organism: Nicotiana glauca; assembly: GCA_026770625.1. Taxonomy (NCBI): domain Eukaryota; kingdom Viridiplantae; phylum Streptophyta; class Magnoliopsida; order Solanales; family Solanaceae; genus Nicotiana; species Nicotiana glauca. Next base: position 37,535 of record MU715245.1, read on the forward strand.
GGTAATTTCCTCCCGTATGCTTAAGTCTTAGCGGACAAAGTTACTCGGTACCTAAACTGGTGGAGATAGTAGGTATTTAATGATAGTCGAGATGTGCACAAGCGGGATCGAATGTCATGTCGCTATTATAAAAAATAAAAAAATAAAAAATGTTTTATTCAACGTGGACATGGTCAAAATGGTAGGAACTAGTGAAAATGAAACCATTCAAACTTTAAGAATACAATAATTCAACAGTGTTCAAAGTAGAATTAGTCTTCTGACTATTGCTGTCATAACTTCCGTTTTCCTATTGTTAAAAAATATTATCTTTGCTTAGATGCAATGCACATGCCTTAATTTTGAGTTTTACTTTAGTAACCAATTGATGTAACGCCTCTAATTTGGAAAAAGTTGGTTCTTAAATGATAAAGGACAAATAAATTATCCTTTCTTCTTTTATTTCTATTATATTATTTCTTGATATAGACCCAAATACCATTAATGAACAAAAGACTAACTTGTTCATGCATCCAAAGGAAATAACATAACCCCAGAAACACAATTGAAGGTGGGATCAGTAGAAAAACTATTAATGCATAATTTACTATATTTTGTTAAATTTCACCTTTAAATATTCCACAATTTAGCAGACTATTTTCAAAAAGTCTTTCTAAATTAAAAGAGCAAGAATTGAAACCAGAAGAAAACAATTCTTTTTCTTTATAAATATACGTCCTTTGTAAAATTCTCCTTCTAACTCATATTTTCCGATAGATTTACGTCCCCATCATTCTTTATGGGCAAAAGCGCCCATAATTAAGACAATTTTTTTTAAACGAAGGAAGTATGTCTTATATTACGCCAATACTGCCAATTAAATAATAATTTTACATAAATAAATCCATGAGTCCAACCACAGATTTTAAAGTAATGATCTCAAATGACCCAGGTTTTAGCCTTGAATAATGGAAGATGGATTTTAGAGGGATTTTACATGATTCTTATGAGATAAATTGTTTTTCAAGCAACAAGATGAACTCACATCATGTCATTTATTTAACCCCAGAGTAAAACAAAAGAAAATGATAATGTGTTTTAGTTATTAATTATTATTTTGGGTTTTCTTTTTATCCTAGACTAGAAGAAAGTTGGTTAGGAAATTATAGTCATGCCTACCAAATACTATTAAAGGATTGTGGTCGGATGAATATAATTTTTCCACCTTAACTAAAGACTTGGTTTCGAGCCACGAAAATAAAAAAGTTTTTGATAGAGAACAATTTTCTTTTTAATAAGCCTTATGCGGTGCGAATCTAGATTAATTGGGGCCCCAATGCGAATACTGAATACTTCATGGGAAACCAAACAAAATGCCCACCAAAAGATTTTTTTTTTTTTGGGGGTGGAGGGGTGTTGCGGAATAAAAAAAAAGCCAGACTTACAACAAGTAATTGAAAAATAGCCACAGTTTCGAAAATAATTAAAATTTAGCCATTTTTCATGTAAAGATAAAATCTCAACAAAAAACACTCTTAAAAATCCGGAGATATTCTAGCATAATATGCTGGAGTTCGAATGTTTTACATATGAGATTCTAGCATAATGTGTTAGAGTTACATAATGTGCTTGAGTTCCAACGTATTATGCTGGAAGTTTATACACAGGAGTTTCATAATCCCGCATATTATGCTAGAACTTTCTGTGTGTTGAACATAATATGCTGAATTTTATACGCAGGAGCTCCGTAATCCTGAATATTACGCTGGAACTTTTCGTGTTTCAGCAAAACAATGAATAACTTTTAATGACTTTGCAAACACTGATTATTTTTAAATTATCTATCCGAAAAATGACTAGACCGTACTATTTTTACAAGATTTTAAGGGTCATAATTTTGTAGTGGCCAAACTTTGATAGCCTCCTCTAACTTTCATAAAGAATAGGAATGGGAAATTGCACAACTAAGTATACTTTTTTTGGAACCTTACAAGAAGGAAAACAAGGGAGCCAAACTTGTTGTTTGACTTATTAAAGAAAAAATTAAACATGACTCAAAGGCAAACACATGTGATGATTAATTACTATGATGTGTCTTTTTCCTTCACCTAATCAAACCAGCAAAGGGCCAAGCAAGAAGGCTCCTTTTATCATCAAATTCACTTTATTTAATCATTGGAATTTTCTTTTTGTCTTAGAGTTTTAATTGCTTTCCATTTTAGAAAATGGCGCTTGAACGGGAGCACATTTTAATATTATAATTTTACGATATATGTTATCTTATTATTGAAAAAATAACATTGTATAGCCATATATATATATATTTTTTCGGCTACCAAATATAAATAATTTTTAGCACGGACAAAAGTGATAATACCCCTATATTATTTGATAGCGAAAGATACTTCTTCCACTCCACTTTAATTGATTTTTTTTTGTGGCTATTTTCACATATTAAGGCACCTTTTAGCATTAAAACTGACCATATTAACCTTAATTTGTTCATCGAAAATACAACAAATACTCCTAGGTTCTTTACTTCAAGGGAAACTTTGAAAAATAGAAGTTAATTCCTTCTTCATATCTGGAAAAAATTAAATATTTTGGACCAAAAATAAAAATTAAAGTGGACCTGATGGAGTAATATATTTCTTATTGAGAAGACTTAACATAAGTAGTAGCCACCCAACTATTTATATACAACATGTGTATAATTATATATAATTAGTATAAACTTTATGTATAGCAGCAAAGAAAAATAATCCGTGAATCCGATCACCTATTAATTACGTTTAAAAGATTTTACATCCTAGCTTAAAAAAATGGCTAGTTAAATAAATTTAAGTTCTTGAGACATGTGCAATTGTAATAATGTAATATTACCAATAGAATTTCTTAACCTCCCAAAAATTATAAATTTCATAAAAATTAGGACGGTGGTAGTATTATTTATCTTTTTACTGAAGGAGGAACGTGCTTCCATTTAGGCGGTATTTACGGCTCCCAATTCCCACGGTGGGATCCAACAAAGAAAAAAGAAGAATTGAAGAGTTTCGGAAAGTGATGTGAATTTGGAAAATTTGGAGAATTTTCAAAGAAAGTTAGATCGCGATTTGATTCAAAAGCTTTAGTGTGGGAAAATGATGTTTGTGAAACAGTAAATATTTATTTGGACTCGATTTTTATTTCAAATTAATCAATTTAATTTTAGCTTTTAAATATTGAACTACAGTTAAATCTCTCTATAACAACCTCGTTTGTTCCGATATTTTTTTGTTGTTACAATGAGGTGTTGTTATAAAGAACATATATTATAACATAATATAAAAATTGGTTCAAAAAAACTTGACTTTTATAGTAAATGGTTGTTATATAGAGATAAAGTTATACAGAAATCTGACTGTATGCATATATCCTATTTAACTATAATTAACTTATACACGTGGGTATGATGTCTTTTACTTACTCACATCGGATGTTTACGAAAAACCTATATATATATATATATATATAGGTTTTTCGTAAACATCCGATGTGAGTAAGTAAAAGACATCATACCCATGTGTATAACTTAATTATACTTCTAGCACTTAATCATAGTTAATTAATATGTATTTTTACTTTATTAAATTACTTTACTATAGTAAATTAGCATGGTTTAGTGCAAATACCCGATGTGGGTAAGTATTTACCGTGTACTATCAAAGCTCCTTTGTAGCAACCCCCTTGGGAGGCTACTACTTAAGAAACAAATCAAATTCCTTACTTACAAAATATTAAAAGAGATATTAATTAAAAATATTCAGAATAATTTAGTAGCGGAAATAGGCACATGCAAAAAAAATATTGCACTTTGAATCTTTTTTTGCATGGGCCTATTTCCGCTACTAAATTCTTCTGAATATTTTTAATTAATATCTCTTTTAATATTTTGTAAGTAAGGAATTTGATTTGTTTCTTAAGTATTAGCCTCCCAAGGGGGTTGCTACAAGTTTTGGTATCAGAGCTCTGTACGAAAAGTTATGTACAAAATACTAGTATATGTCTAGTATAAAAACGAGTTTAGAAACTTACCAAGAGGAACAACTTGATTTTCACCCAAAAACGAAATTTCTTGTTGATTTAGTAGAAAATCACTGATTTTTCATCCTGGATGTACTAAAATGTATTAGAACATTAAGGAGCACTATTGGTGGAGTGGCATGAAGAAAGACATTGCAGAGTTCATTTCTAAATGCTTGGTATGTCAACAAATAAAAGCTAAATATCAAGTCCCAGCTGGTCTACTACAACCTTTGTCAATACCTGAATGGAAATGGGAAAGGATAACGATGGACTTTGTTTCTGGACTTCCACGCACTCAAAGAAATCATGATGCCATTTGGGTCATTATAGATAGACTAACTAAAAGTGCCTATTTCTTGGCAATCAGAATGGACTACTCACTGGAACGTTTAGCAGAATTGTACATTAATGAGATTGTAAAACTGCATGGAATTCCTGTGTCTATTGTGTCTGATAGAGATCCGAGGTTTACATCCAGATTTTGGTCTAGCTTGCAAGAAGCTTTGGGTTCCAGGTTAAATTTTAGTACCGCTTTCCATCCACAAATAGACGGTCGGTCTGAAAGGGTAATACAAATCTTGGAAGATATGCTTCGAGCCTGCATTATTGAGTTTAAGGGTAGTTGGGACAAACATTTATCCCTCATTGAATTTGCTTACAATAATATCTACCAATCAAGTATAGGTATGCTTCCTTATGAAGCTTTATATGGGAGAAAATGTAGAACTCCTCTTTGTTAGAATGAGGTTGGTGAAAGAAAATTTGTGGGTCTTGAGATTGTGCAACAAACTGAAGATAAGGTAAAAATCATCAAGTATCGTTTGAAAATTTCTTCAGACAAACAAAAGTCAAATGCTGATCTTAAAAGGCGTGAAATTGAGCATCATGTGGGCGATAAAGTATTTTTAAAGGTTTCCCCATGGAAGAAGATTATGAAATTTGGCAAAAAGGGTAAACTTAGTCCTCGATTCATTGGACCTTATGAAATACTTGAGAGAATTGGTCCGGTTGCATATAAGCTAGCTTTGCCTCCTGAATTAGGTAAGATCCACAATGTCTTTCATGTTTCTATGCTTCGAAAATACCGCTCAGATCCATCTCATGTTCATCCTATTGAGTCTATTGAGGTTAGTCCTGATTTGACATATGAAGAAGAACCAATCCAAATCTTAGCGCATGAGATAAAAGAGTTTAGAAAGAAGAAAATTCCATTAGTGAAGGTTCTTTGGAGAAATCATTCAGGTGAAGAAGCTACATGGGAGCGAGAAGAGGATATGCAAGTTCAATATTCACATTTGTTCCGGGACTAGTACCAGGTAAATTTCGAGACGGAATTTTTTTCAGGGAGAGAGAGTTGTAACACCCCAAAATTTTTATATTATTTGCATTCTTGATTGAATATTTTTTATAACGAAGAAATATTTCAACTTGCACTTTTTAAATATGAAATGGTCAATAAATGAAAAAATTTCTTAATTTGGGTTATGTTAATATTGGCAATGAAACTCCATGGTGTTGCTATATGTAACACTTAATATTTGTTTGACTAGTTGTTATTAAACATAGTTTATAACTAAGTTTTTGAGTTTTCAACATTTTATATTTATCTAAAATTATTTAGTAGTTGGGGAACCATTTTATTTTCTATCCAAACACATTTGTTTTGCTTTAATCTTCAAATGAAAAAAAGGAAGACTATCTTCCTATCTCTCTCTTTCTCTCTACCTCTCTCTCTCTATATCTCTCTATCTTTATCTCTCTCTCTTCCGTAGAAAGAGATTTTTTTCTTGAAAAATCAGTGATTTTCTATTAAATCAACAAGAAATTTCATTTTTGGGTGAAGATCAAGTTGTTCCTCTTGGTAAGTTTCTAAACTCGTTTTTATACTAGACATATACTAGTATTTTGTACATAACTTTTCGTACAGAGCTCTGATACCAAAACTTGTAGCAACCCCCTTGGGAGGCTACTATTTAAGAAACAAATCAAATTGCTTACTTACAAAATATTAAAAGATATATTAATTAAAAATACTCAGAATAATTTAGTAGAGAAAATAGGCCCATGCAAAAAAAGATTTTTATTCCTGATAATACATCATAATTATTTTTTTAAAATAAAAATACAATGTCAAAATATTAACCTAATATGATATAACCTTTCTTGAATAACCAACAGATTTAAAGCAACTTCCTAACAAATTTATACTTTCATCAAACATCACTACACATTTGTATTATCCAAAAATTTCAAACTATCGGGTATATAAAAAGGAAACTAATTTTCTCCTTAGTACATATTTACAAGACAAAGTGTAAATTCAGCTTATTACAAGACTTTTGGTCTTAAAATCGAACAAGCTTCCAAATAACGTACATAATGTGACACACATACACACACACATATATATATATATATATATATATATATATATCAGGTACATGTCCCAAACTATGCAAAACCAAGGTGCATATGCAATTGTAATCTTCAAGATCTCCAAAAAAAACTACTGCATCATGGCCATCTTCAGATTTCATCCCGAACATTACCTACGATAGTAATATTTTTTTGCATGGGCCTATTTCCGCTACTAAATTATTCTGAATATTTTTAATTAATATCTCTTTTAATATTTTGTAAGTAAGGAATTTGATTTATTTCTTAAGTAGTAGTCTCCCAAGGGGGTTGCTACAAGTTTTGGTATCAGAGCTCTGTACGAAAAGTTATGTACAAAATACCAGTATATGTCTTGTATAAAAACGAGTTTAGAAACTTACCAAGAGGAACAACTTGATCTTCACCCAAAAACGAAATTTCTTGTTGATTTAGTAGAAAATCACTGATTTTTGGGTTGTGTTAATATTGGCAATGAAGCTCCATAGTGTTGCTATATGTAACACTTAATATTTATTTGACTAGTTGTTATTAAATATAGTTTATAACTAAGTTTTTGGGTTTTCAACATTTGTATTTATCTAAAATTATTTAGTAGTTGGGGAACCATTTTATTTTCTATCCAAACCCATTTGATTTGGTTTAATCTTCAAATGAAAAAAAGGAAGACTATCTTCCTATCTCTCTCTTTCTCTCTACCTCTCTATCTCTCTCTATATCTCTCTCTCTTCCGTAGAAACAGATTTTTTTCTTGAAAAATCAGTGATTTTCTACTAAATCAACAAGAAATTTCGTTTTTGGGTGAAGATCAAGTTGTTCCTCTTGGTAAGTTTCTAAACTCGTTTTTATACTAGACATATATTAGTATTTTATATATAACTTTTCGTACAGAGCTCTGATACCGAAACTTGTAGCTAACCCCTTGGGAGGCTACTACTTAAGAAACAAATCAAATTCCTTACTTACAAAATATTAAAAGAGATATTAATTAAAAATATTCAGAATAATTTAATAGCGAAAATAAGCTCGTGCAAAAAGATATTGCACTTTGAATCTTTTTTTGCATGGGCCTATTTTAGTTACTAAATTATTCTGAATATTTTTAATTAATATCTCTTTTAATATTTTGTAAGTAAGGAATTTGATTTGTTTCTTAAGTAAGGAATTTGATTTGTTTCTTAAGTAGTAGCCTCCAAGGGGGGTTGCTACAAGTTTTGGTATCAGAGCTCTGTACGAAAAGTTAAGTACAAAATACTAGTATATGTCTACTATAAAAACGAGTTTAGAAACTTACCAAGAGGAACAACTTGATCTTCACCCAAAAATGAAATTTCTTTTTGATTTAGTAGAAAATCACTGATTTTTCAAGAAAAAAATCTATTTCTACGGAAGAGAGATTGATAAAGATAGAGAGATATAAAGAGAAATAGAGAGGTAGAGAGAAAGAGAGAGATAGGAAGATAGCCTTCCTTTTTTTCATTTGAAGATTAAACCAAAACAAATGGGTTTGTATAGAAAATAAAATGGTTCCCTAACTACTAAATAATTTTAGATAAATATAAAATGTTGAAAACCCAAAAACTTAGTTATAAACTATATTTAATAGCAACTAGTCAAACAAATATTAAGTGTTACATATAGCAACACCATGGAGCTTCATTGCCAATATTAACACAACCCAAATTAAGAAATTTTTGTATATATTGACCATTTCATATTTAAAAAGTGCAAGTTGAAATATTTCTTCGTTATAAAAAATGTTCAATCAAGAATGCAAATATTATAAAAATTTTGGGGTGTTACATCCTTTATATGATTGAGCTACTTATTTCTTGATTCCAAATAGTTCTTTGATCCTGTTTGACTTAAAAGATTTTTAACTCCTTTCAAGCAAATAAATCAAAGATAAAGAGGGGTAAATCGTAGTCAAACTTAATTAAAACCAGATCGATAAACTAAATGACATCAATTGCACATTTGACGAATAAGATACTAGAAGATTTCATTAATCTTTAAAAATTGCCTTCCTCCTTCGTAGAGAAGGAAGAATAATTACAAAATGGTTATACCCTTTTTGGGATATAAGGATGGAGCTTCTTCTTTTTTCGTTTGAGGTAAAATTTTGTGTATTTTCTTTGCTTTTTTTTTTTTGAGATTCTGGGGCCAAAAAGGGGGCATTTGCATATATACCTACTTTTTGTGCCACATTTTAACCTGTGCCCTCTTTGCCAAAAAAATTGCAAGCGTGCCGGCTTTTTCATATAACTTTAGCACACGGGACTGAATTAGCAAAGGCAATTACATAAAACTTCAGCATTTTAGTAGTCGGGCCTGAAGTTCAGCTCTAGAGCTGAAGTTTTATTTTATAAGTTTTTGTTTAGTAACTGGAAAACTTCAGCTCTTGCCAGTTATAAAATAAAAACTTCAGCTAGAGCTGGAATTTCCCAGTTATAAAGGGAAGCTGAAGTTTTTTAAAAAGCGGGTGCGGATGCAAACAAAAAGACAAAGCGGCTACAGGTTAAAAAAAGGCGCGACGCCCCGTGCAATTACTACGCCAAAAAGATCCCTCCTCTGGAGCTTACTTGAGCTGGTATATATAATCGAAAAACCCTCTTACCTTTGTCACGACTTCGGCGTACCTAGGGCAGTAGGGTTTCACGGTCGTGGGGATCCCTTACTCTGGTGGTCATGTCGAATGCCATTAAGAAGATATGAGAGTGACTTGACCCTCTACCTGGTGACAAAAATACGGTCGTGACCGCCCTGATCGAGATGGTCAGATTTTGACCAATACAGTTAGTCCCTCTATTTGTCGGGGTCATGCCTTAGCGGGCCCGACGGATGGATCACACACGCGACGCAGTCGCTAGGGGTCTGAACCCCCATTTTATTTTCTAATCGTGCTCGGTGGACTCACGGAAATAACACCATCTGAGTTCGAGCGATATCGAATTTTTCCGTTTCTTGGATGGCGAAGGCTCTTGGCCTTAAGGGTGTTACTTCAAATTTATCGAAGCAGCGGCTTGTATTACTTCGGATGGTGTGAGAATGTTTTTTCGATACTCATATATTGTCGCGACGGTTTCAAAATCGAAACGTCGGTAGGTAAACGAAGCGTTGCTTCGTGCGTGCTATCATTATGACACCCGTTCCCGAGTAACTGGAACGTTTCGCATCCCGTCTAGTTCAAATGGCAACTCTTGGGTTTCGAGCTTGGGGGATTTGGATCTTCTTATAAATATATTTGCTTCTCACGCTTTAGTATTTGCTTCAAGGAAATTCTCCGAATATATTCTTTTCAGGCATCTTGAGTTTTTGTTTACTCTCTCGCTGGTTGCAATCCTTAGTTTTTTAACTTTTTCCGGCGAGTTCTTTTCCCCTTTAGGCTAAAAATGGCCGGTACTTCTTCTCGTGACAATCTTTCTGTCACCCGTCCGGCAGCTGAGAACTATGTTTCGGCTGCCGAAGATGTAGAGTTGGTGGAGGATGAAGAGATCCCATCGGTGGATGAAATTTTACCCCGTCCGGGAAAGGATGTAATCGACTTCAGTATTAATCGTGGAACGGAGCTGGAGGAGATCGCTCCCCTCATAGGGGAGGTAGGGATCATAGATCTGAGGGAACGATGGGGAATTCCCAGCTTTGTCGAGATGTGACCGGCGGGGAGGGGCGACCGTGTTCAAATCGACCGTCCCGGATATTTTATGTTCTATGCCTACCCCTTTCTCGTAGGATACACGCTCCCGCTTCCCAGGTTGTTGGTAGATTTATGCCGCTATTATGAGGTGTGCCCCGCCCAGCTTTCTCCTTATTTATACAAGATGTTCCTCATATACCTCAAATATGTGGAGTTCACTGGTCGCGAGGTTACTCTAGGCCACATGTTTAGCATGTTTGCTCCCCAGTTAATTCGCGGCACGATGATCCATGCGCGTCCTTAAGGGTCGAAAGGCCTAGTGGTAAAGATGGATGACAGGACCAATCGTCGTTTTTATGAGAACTTTTTCTATATGTGGACCGAGCACATCGTGGGGGACCCGACTGGATTCCCCGAGATATGGAATTTTGCCCGTAAGTCTGCGTCTCTGATTGACGGAGTGTTCGATTTCTCTTTGTCCTTCTTTTTCTTTTATGTTTCGGGTATTGACTTGCTTTGTTATTCCGTAGCTGAGAAGTTGCCTCTCCCGCCTTTGGAGGGGATTCGTGAGTGGGTAGAGTTCGTTCTCCCCCACACGGTGGGGGTTCGCACTTGGTCGACCTTTCATGAGAGGTTTGGACGTAGGCCTCTTACAGGTGAGATAATGTCCTTATCTATTGTTTGTCTTTATCCGTTTTTGTCTTACCTCTTGTGCGTCATTTATTATTGTCAGGGAGAGCACGGAGAGTCAGGGCTCCTCAGTTAGCCTTTCGCCAGCTGGCTTCATTTGGTCATCTTTTTATGGTACCTGTTGCTCGTCCTTCGTCGAGGGCGGCGTTGGTCGAATCTGCGATCTTGGTTACTCCAGTAAGAGTGGCCTCTCAGGAGGAGGTCCCATCCAGTGTTGTGCATTTTTGCGAATGGATCACCATCAACTGGGGAAGAGGAAAGTTCGTCGATGAGACGGAGGGTGGTATTTGAGATGGCGCCTCCGACCGTGATTAGTTTGGACGAATCTCCCCCAATGAAACTAGGGGACAGTGATGCTGCAGTGTCTCCGCTAGAGGTAGATCGAGGTGTTGAGACTAGCCCTAGCGGCTAGCACATGGTGACCTTGGTCGCTGCAACGGTTCAACCGGGACATCCTGCTATTAATGACAATTGGCTCCCTGCCGGAACAGGGGACCATACCTCTGGTGTCATTACAGTGACTTCTGACATGCCTTCCTCGTCTGAGATTGGTCGCCCTCCCCCTTCCGTGGCAAAGAGGGGGAAAGGTGTGGCGATTAATGAATATGAATCCGAGTCGGACCTGGATCCTGACAATGTCAGGATGTTCGAGGAGGGCCTCACTCATTTGGTGGTTAGTGTCGGGGGATCGGCTCGAGTTCTCCAGATCACTTTCGAAGTGAATCTTTGGCACAAGGGGATAATATGGTGCCCCAATTTAGCATGTTGTGCTCGGAAGTTGAGAACGAGTCCCTGCGTTGTATCTTTGATGCCGAGCTGAGAGACGAGGTGGCCGTCATGGGCTTGAGGGTATGATATTTTGGCTCTTATTTCGGTTTTCCTTTTCCTTTTTGTTTGGGAGTATTGATTTACTTGCCTTTGTTTTTTTTAAGACGTATATGGTAGAGGTGGAGAGCATCCGTAGGGCCAACGTTCGATTGAAGATTTTCTTGCAGATGTTAGAGAAGTACTGTCGCTACCGTAACTGATGTCGTGAAATGCATGAGAGATTGAGGGCGGACCCTTGTAACCGAGATTTGTATGAGGATTTGGAGAAGAGGGATCAAGATCTGCTACAGACGATCCGTAGTAAGAGTGAGCTTGAGGCGCAGCTTCACCTTAAGGACGAGGAGCTCGAACTGCGCAAGGGTGTCGCCGCAGAGTGTGAGTACTTGCAGGATAAGATGAAGTCCATGTAGTCAGAGATACACCAGAACTTGGTCCGGGTTGAGGCGATAAATGTGGAGTGGAGGGCGAAGCTGTCCACGTTAGAGGGCAATGTTACTGACTTGGAACACGTTGAGAGGGCCCACTCCGAGGCTTTGGCATAGACGGCAGCTTTAAAAGAAACCATCCGTATGCTCCAGTATGAGCAGAAGTCGGAGAGGGTGACAGCAACCCTTAGGGAGGCGAGGTTCGAGGAGTGGATTGGCACGATTGATCAGGAGGCATCGATTCTGGCGGATCGAGTCACAGCCCAAGAAGAAGAGAATGGTTGACTGAGGGCTCAAGTTGAGTCATCTTGCGCTGTCGTTCCTTGCCAGCTTCATGAGCTCTGGGTCTATGCCAAAGCTCAACGTGATATTTACAAGAGTTTGTTGGAAGCTGGTGCCGGGACTGAGGCTGCATATAAGGAAGCGCGAGCGAAGGCTCATGAAGCTCGCGTCAACTGTGGGTATGATGCAGCGAAGCCCGGAGCCAATGGGGCACGAAAAGTGGTGATCAAGACGGCAGTGATGGCACCGAGTGAAAAAGATGTTTGTACTTTATTTTTATTTCAATTCGTCGGTGAGTTGGTGCATATTGGTTCCTCACCCCTCTTTTTTTAATTTGTTGGTTGGCCTGGGTCTAGTGTAAGCGGCGATAGCCCATACCTTTGATTTTTTATGAACAAAGAATTTTCTTCTTTGCTATTTGTCTTGTCCAACTTTAGTTTTGGCTTTTTGTGATCTTGTTGCAAGGTGGAGGTCCGGCGAGCAAGTCCCAGTTACTCCTTTTCTTTTGGTCGAAATAGTAGCCTATTTGAGTTCAAAATGAGGTTAAAAACCCTATCTGTCTTTGACGATGAAGGCCCTTGGCCTCAAGGATGTTATTTCAAACTTATTGAAGTAACGACCCGTCTGAGTTCAGAAGAGGTCGAACTTCTGCTTTTCTTTGATTGCGAAGGCCCTTGGCCTTAAGGGTGTTCTTTTGAACTTATCAAAATAACGACTCGTCTGAGTTCGAACGAGGTCGAATCTCTGCTTTTTTTTTATGGCGAAGGCCCTTGGCGTTAAGGGTTTTATTACAGACTTATCGAAATAACAACCCGTTTGAGTTCGAACGAGGTCGAACTTCTGCTTTTCTTTGATGGCGAAGGCCCTTGGCCTTAAGGGTGTCATTTCGAACTTATCGAAATAATGACCCATCTGTTTTTGAACGAGGTCGAACCTCTATTTTTCTTTGATGGCGAAGGCCCTTGGCCTTAAGGGTGTTATTTCAAACTTATCAAAATAACGACCCGTCTGAGTTCGAACAAGGTCGAACCTCTGCTTTTCTTTGATGGCGAAGGGTAGGGGTATGCATTCGATAATCGGTTCGATTATCGATTTGCACATATGCTTATCATTATCGTTTCAATAAGGTTTTTATTTATTCGATTTCAATTTCGATAACAAATAATCGATTGGATTTATTGATAAATCGATTCGAAGGCACACCCCTAGCAAAGGCCCTCGGCCTTAAGGGTGTTATTTCGAACTTATCGAAATTACAACATGTCCGAGTTCGAACGAGGTCGAACATCTACTTTTCTTCGATGGCGAAAGCCCTTGGCCTTAAGAGTGTTATTTCAAACTTATCGAAATTACGATCCGTCTGAGTTCAAACGAAGTCGAACTTCTGCTTTTCTTTGATGGCGAAGGCCCTTGGCCTTAAGGGTGTTATTTCGAGCTTGTCTAAATAACGACCCGTCTGAGTTCAAACGAGGTCGAATTTCTGATTTTCTTTGATGGCAAAGTCCCTTGGCATTAAGGGTGTTATTTCGAACTTATCGAAATAACGACACGTCTGAGTTCGAACGAGGTCGAACCTCTGCTTTTCATTGATGGTGAAGTCCCTTGGCCTTAAGGGTGTTATTTTGAACTTATCGAAATAACGACCCGTCTGAGTTCGAATGAGGCTGAACCTCTGCTTTTCTTTGATGGTGAAAGCCTTGGACTTAAGGGTGTTATTTTAAGCTTATTGAAATTACGACCCGTCTGAGTTCGAACGAGGTCGAACTTCTGCTTTTCTTTGATGGCGAAGGCCCTTTGCCTTAAGGGTCTTATTTCAAGCTTATCGAAATAATGACCCGTCTGAGTTTGAACGAGGTCGAACTTATGCTTTTCTTTGATGGCGAAGGCCCTTGGCCTTAAGGGTGTTATTTTGAGCTTATCGAAATAACGACCCGTCTGAGTTCGAACAAGGTCAAACTTATGCTTTTCTTTGATGGCAAAGGCCCTTGGACTTAAGGGTATTATCTCGAACTTATTGAAATAACGAACCGTCTGAGTTCGAACGAGGTCGAACTTCTAATTTACTTTGATGGCGAAGGCCCTTGGCCTTATGGGTGTTATTTCGAACTTATCGAAATAACGACCCGTCTAAGTTAGAACGAGGTTGAACTTCTATTTTTTTTATGGCGAAGGCCTTTGGCCTTAAAGGTGTTATTTTGAACTTATCGAAATTACGACCCGTCTGGGTTCGAACGAGGTCGAACTTCTACTTTTCTTCGATGGCGAAGGCCCTTAGCCTTAAGGGTGTTATTTCGAGCTTATCAAAATAACCACCCGTCCGAGTTCGAACGAGGTCGAACTTCTATTTTTCTTTGATGGCGAAGGCCTTTGGCTTTAAGGGTGTTATTACGAACTTATCGAAATAATGACCCATCTGAGTTCGAACGAGGTCGAACCTCTGCTTTTCTTTGATGGTGAAGGCCCTTATCCTTAAGGGTGTTATTTTGAAATTATCGAAATAACGGCCCATCTGAGTTCGAACGAGGTCGAACCTCTGCTTTTCTTTGATGGCGAAGGCCCTTGGCCTTAAGTGTGTTATTTTGAGCTTATCAAAATTACGACCCGTCTGAGTTCGAACGAGGTCGAACTTCTACTTTTCTTTGATGGCGAAGGCCTTTTGCCTTAAGGATATTATTTCGAGCTTATCAAAATAACAAACCGTCTGAGTTCGAATGAGGTCGAACTTATGCTTTTCTTTGATGGCGAAGGCCCTTGGCCTTAAAGGTGTAATTTCAAGCTTATCGAAATAACGACCCGTATGAGTTCGAACAAGGTCGTACTTATGCTTTTCTTTGATGGCGAAGGCCCTTGGCCTTAAGGGTGTTATTTCGAACTAATCGAAATAACGACCCGTCTGAGTTCGAACGAGGTCGAACTTCTGCTTTTCTTTGATGGCGAAGGCCCTTCCGCAGGAGTCCCAGCTCGGCTGGCATCGTTCCGCATCGGATAGTCCCATGCCGTAGACATGAGGCGTCAATGTTCTGCGCAAGCTTGTGCCACACGCGCACCATGTTTTCTCGTTTGATTTTGGTCGTTCAATTAGAGAACGCCACCAGACGAGATGGTTTTGGCCGTGTCGAGACGATGATGATTTTTTGTTGTTCCTCAGTCTGAAGATTCCCGCGTTGGTTCCTAGCCTGGCGAAGTGTGGGAGATGAGGATGATATGTTCCTCGCCTTTTGTTCGGCGGTTTTTAGGGGAGATGAGGGGGAAATATTGCAGCACCCTCGGCCTTGTTCTGGGTGTTCGAAACCAACGGGGCAGAGGATTCTAGGCCTTGCCAATCCATTCGGTTTTCTTTCCCTCAGAGTGTAGTCTCCGCATCTTGCATGCGTTGAGTTCTCTTCTCATGTTTCCTTGCTTAGATCTCGGAAGAACTAGGAGTTTTCACTAGGAAATTCCCACAGACGGCGCCAAATTATTTGACTCAAAAGATTTTTAACTTCTTTCAAGCAAACCAATCAAAGATAAAGAGGGGTAAATCGTAGTCAAACTTAATTAAAACCATATCGCTAAACTAAATGACTATAATTGCACGTTTTACGAATAAGATACTAGAAGATTTCATTAATCTTTAAACATTGCCTTCCTCCTCCGTAGAGAAGGAAGAATAATTACAAAATGGTTATACCTTATGGAGCTTCTTCTTTTTTCGTTAGAGGTAGAATTTTGTGTATCTTCTTTGCTTTTTTTCAGATTCTGGAGCCAAAAAGATCCCTCCTCTAGAGCTTACTTGAGCTGGTATATATAATCGAAAAACCCTCTTACCTTTGTCACGACTTCGGCGTACCTGGGGCAATAGAGTTTCCTGGTGGTAGGGATGCCTTACTCTGGTGGTCATGTCGAATGCCCTTAAGAAGGGATGAGAGTGACTTGACCATCTACCTGGTGACGAAAATACGGTCGTGACCGCCCTGATCGAGATGGTAAAATTTTGACCAATACAAATCCAAACACCAATTGAGATTTGATGAAAACGAAATTTTGATATATCTTTGAAAAGTATTTTTCAAAGATGTTCAGATCATCTCACTTACGTCTTGTTTAGTCAAAGCTTAAGACTAACACTTTAGTTTATCATAATTTTAGTGGGGTTAAGTGACATAATAGGTGATCACGCCCAAGTATATCCTCTAAATAGGATTCTGCGGATGTTGCAAATAAAATCCGAGTATTACGCCCAGGGTCGAATCCACAGAGAGTCAACCTATCAACTGCTACCTTTAGATCCACTAAATTCTTTAGAACCAGCTTCCAAATACTTTTGAATCACTGTTGAGGTTTCTTTATGAACTAAAATTGTAGAAAAATAACAAG